>JAQHUG010000075.1:3133075-3190903 GCA_028555095.1 Dicrostonyx torquatus
TTCTACATGTTGATATCCAGTTATGCCAGCACCACTTGTTAAATATGCTTTCTTTTTCCATTTGATATTTTTTGCTTCTTTATCAAAGATCAGGTGTTCGAAGATTTGTGGATTGATATCTGTGTCTTCTATTCGGTTCCATTGGTCCTCCTGTCTTTCTTATGCCAATACCAAGCTGTTTTCAGTACTGTAGCTCTATAGTAGATTTTGAAGTCAGGGATTGTGATGCCTCCAGAAGTTCTTTTATTGTACAGGATTTTTTTTGGCTATCCTGGGTTTTATTGTTTTTCCATATGAAGTTGAGTATTGTTCTTTCAAGGTCTATAAAGAATTTTGCTGGGATTTTGATGGGCTGATTCACCATTATTTGTGAGAAAATTTTCTTTGTTTTGCATGGGGTGACAGCTTGTCTGTTTCATTTTATGGATCTCCAAATGTAACTATATCTGAAGAATTTCCCATTTAGATGACAAGAGTCCTGGGTTCTAAACTGATCTGATAATCAGAAGATTTTGAGGGGCATGAGGATTGGGCAAATATTGGCATCAGATGGTGATTATTGGAGGAGCTGAGGGTAAACTGTTCAGCTGTGGCTCCCAGTAATCTTGACCTCTGTTATGAATGTCCTCACTCTGAGTAGGTGTCGAAATTAGTGACTTTCCCATAGCAAGAAGAATTTAGAAAAAGTGAAAGCAGTCAGGCATAGTGGAACATGCCTTTGATTACAGCACTCAGAAGACAGAGGCAGGTGAATCTGAGTCTGAGGTCAGCCTGGTCTATAGAGCAATTTCTAGGCCAGTCAGAGCCTCAATCTTGAGAGAGAGAAAAAGGAAATGGAAAAAAATGAAAGGAGTTGCCCTTTGAGGGTTAGTTCTCTCTCTCTCTCTCTCTCTCTCTCTCTCTCTCACACACACACACACACACACACATTTACTTTTACTTTTTCTGCTGAATCCAGCTGATACAGTATAAGAAACTGAAGGTGACATAAGGCCAATAACCAACAAGTAACTGAGGCCTTCTGTCCAACAGCCTCTGAGAAATCAAATGCCATCAAGAATGTGAACTTGGACATAGATTCTGCTCCTTTTAAACTTTCACAGGATCAAGTCCCTAGCCAATATTTTGTTTGTAGCTTCGTAAGAAACTCCAATGAGATGATTTAGACTAATTATACTCATATTTCTGACTGCCAGTACCTGGATTTTAAAAAAATTGTGTGTGTGTGTGTGTGTGTGTGTGTGTGGTGATGCTCAGTCTACAGTTAACTTAGTTACAAAGACTGAGACAAGAAGGTTGAAAGTTCAAACCCTGGATTACATAGAGTGTGAGATCAGACTGAGCTATATAGTGAGACACTGTCTATGAAAGTGGGGATAAAAGAGATAATAGCTTGTGCCATTATAAGGCTAAGTTTTGGGATCATTTGTTAAACTGCAATAGATAACTAATACAGTTGCTGCATTTAGTTAATAGATATAAATTGCTGATTTTTGTACCTATTATTTTTCATAGGCCATCATTTTCTTTTGTCTTGATCAAATTTTGTTATGAGTGTAATACTAGCTTTATAGAAAGGCTTTGGAAACTTGTTTTTCCCTTTCTTAGCTGAGAAATAGTTTGAGGAGTGTTGATACTAGGTTTTTTTTTTCTGTCTGTGCATCCATCCTGACCTGGACTTTTCTTCGTTGGAAGATTTTTTTTTTCCTTTTTACAATAGCTGCAATTTCATTGTTCATTATTGTCATTGAATTTGTACTGTACCCAATCCATTCGGTTCAATTTTGGAAGGTCATACTTACCTAAAAAATTGTCCATTTCTCTTAGATGTTCCAATTTGTGGCATACAATTTTTCAAAATAGCCTGTAATGATCCTCTAGATTTCAATGATATCTTTGCCTCTAATTTTATTTACTTGGACTGTAATTTACTTTTGTGGTTAGAGTGTAGCAAGAAACAGCTACTAGGCAGAGTCTTCTATAGATGCCTATTAAGTCAATTTGACCTATAGTGCTTATTTTTATTTTTAAATTATGTGTATATGTGTATGCTTGTATATAGGTTTGTGCTCTTGAGTACAGTGTGAGAAGATGGCATTAGAATCCCTGGAGCTGGAGTTGCAAGCAGTTTTGAACAGCCTGACATGGTGTTAGGAACATGTTGACCGAAATTGTCTGTCCTGCCCGGTTCCCGCAGTCATCAAGTCTAAGAAATCACACAGAGAGCTACATTAGTTATAAACTGATTGGCCTAGTATCTCAGACTTCTTATTAACTCTTTTTTTTTTTTTTTGGTTTTTTGAGACAGGGTTTCTCTGTAGCTTTGGAGCCTGTCCTGGAACTAGCTCTTATAGACCAGGCTGGTCTTGAACTCACAGAGATCCGCCTGCCTCTGCCTTCCGAGTGCTGGGATTAAAGGCGTGCGCCACCACTACCAGGCCTTAACTCTTAAATCTTATATTAACCCATTATTCTTGTCTTTGTTAGCCATGTGGCTCAGTATCTTATTCAGCGAGGCAGTCACATCTTGCTTCTTCTGCATCTGGGTCAGAACTGCAGACTGCACTTCCCTCTTCCCAGAATTCTCATTGCCTCACCTCTACTTCCTGCCTGGTCACCCTGCCTATACTTCCCGCCTGGCTCCTGGCCAATCAGCATTTTATTAAAATACGATTGACAAGCTATAAACACAGCACTACCCCCCTTTTTTCAAGAACTCTGAATCTAACATCCTTTGCTTAGCTCTTTTCCTGACCATTATCCATAACAACTTGTAACCAACATCCTAAACAAAGGAAAATATCCATAGTTCATTTTTTGAGAATGTGGGTGTAGTTTTCCAGGCTACTTCCTGCTGATTGGGGGCACTGATAATCTTATGGGGACCTACAGAAAATTTAGAATTATAATCAAGTCATGACTGGAGTATCCTGTGAGGCTTGATCATCTCACACATCAGTCGTGAATCTGTTCTGGATGTAGAACTCAGACATCTGGGCCATCTGCTCCTATCAGATATTCTCAGGGGGTCTTCCTTGATCAAACCTGACTTTTGTTAACCCAGAATAAATCCATAGCCTCTCATTTCCTGTGGAAACAAAAGCAAAAGCTCTTCTCCAAAGTCACATACCTTTTGACTTCAATTTTGAAGTCAAGGTATTTTCAAAATATTTATGTTTTATTAATCCAGCAGCATTTATATTCGAATGTCTTGACAGCTGTTGCTCCTTACTCAGCTGTCAAGCAACTCAATGACAACATAATAATATACAGTATCCAGACCTTTGTGTATTTACTGTCTTTACATGGCTTTATTTTAAGTTGTAGTTCTTTTATTTTTACTTTTAATTTTTGGCTTTTTGAGACAGTGTTTGGCTGTCCTGGAACTCACTCTGTAAACCAGGCTGTCCTTAAACTCACAGAGATCAGCCTGCCTCTGTCTCCAAAGTGCTGGGATTAAAGATGTGTGCCACCACACCTTGAACTCACAGAGATCTGTCTGCCTCTGTCTCCCAAAGTATATTAGATTCAGAGTTTTGTTTTTAAAAAAAATGGGGGGGGATGCTGTGGGACAATGGTTTGTACCCTGTCAATTGTATTTTAATAAAACACTGATTGGCCAGTAGCCAAGCATGAAGTATAGGCAGGACAACCAGGCAGGAAGTAGAGGTGGGGCAACAAGAACAGGAGAATTCTGGGAATAGGAAAGCTCAGTCTGCAGTTGTGACACAGCCACAGAAGAAGCAAGATGTGAGTGCCTTGCTGAAAAAGGTACCAAGCCACGTGGTTAACTCAGACAAGAATTATGGGCTAATGTAAGTTATAAGAATTAGTTAATAAGAAGCCTAAGCTAATAGGCCAATCAGTTTATAACTAATGTAGACCTCTGTGTGATTCTTTGGGACTTAACAACTGCACGACTGGGCGGGACAGAAACCTCAGTCAACAGGAACAGAACTCTGCTCCTCTGAAAGAGGGATGTCCCAGATAGTTTTATTTATTTATTTATTTATTTATTTATTGGGGGGGTGAGACAGGGTTTCTCTGTAGCTTTTAGAGCCCGTCCTGGAACTAGCTCTTGTAGACCAGGCTGGCCTCAAACTCACAGAGATCTGCCTGCCTCTGCCTCCCAAGTGCTTGGATTAAAGGCATGTGCCACCACCACCCAGCCTATTCATTGCCCAGATAGTTTTATGTCAACTTGACATAAGTAAAAGTCATCTGAGATTCAGGAACCTAAATTAAGAAAATATCTCCATAAGGTTGGATTGCAGACAAGCCTGTAGGGCATTTTCTTAATTAGTGATTGATTGGGGGAGAGCCTAGTCTGTTGTTGGTGATGCCATCCCTGGGCTGGTGATCCTGGGGTATATAAGAAAGCAGGCTAAGCAAGCCATGAGGAACAAGTCAGTATGCAGCACCCATTCATGGCCTCTGCATCAGGTCCTGCCTCCAGGCTTCTGCCCTGTGTGAGTTCCTGTCCTGACTTCTTTCAGTGATGAATATAGATTTTAAAATGTAAGCCAAATAAACCTTTTCCTCTCCAACTTGCCTTTTGGTCATGGTGTTCCATTACTGCAATAGAAATCCTAACTAGGACAAGTGGCATATGTACTCTTAATTGTTGAGATATCTCTCCAGACACACCTCCAGAGTTTAATGGAACTCTGGTATTTCTTTGGTAATGTTTTTGGCTGACTTATTTGTTGGTGAAAGTTAGAAACCAAAGTCCTCCACTGTTATTGCATCACAGCCTACTTCACCATTTATGTTCTGTAGATTTTGACTTATAAAGTTTAGTTCTATGATGTTTAGTGCTCATGGGCATGCACAAGCACACATAACCTAATCATTGTATCTCCTTTGATTGCTCTCTTTGTTCATAGGCTGTGACTCTTTTTCTCTTCTCATTTTATCTTAAAGTCTATCTTTTTCAGATTTGAGTGCAGTTGCTTCTGTTTCCTTTTGGATCCCATCTGCTTGTGCTATAGCTTTTCTGTACTTTCACTTTCAATCTGCATGCATATCCCAATGTGATAAATTTCTTTCTGCCAGCCTATTGTTGGATCCTGATTACTAAATCAACCATTTTTTCTCTGTATTCCTGTTCCAGGCATAATGATTTACTCAGTTAATCCTGCTTGATTCTTTCTAGTCTCTGTCTTGCTGTCTAGTTTTTTTTTTACTTGTTACTTTGCTGTGTCCTTTTTATCTTGTTTGCTTTATACATCTTTATATGAAAAATTCATTCAAGTATCTTCTATAGTGTTGGTTTAGTGGTCAAGAGCTGCTTTAGTGTTTTCTCACCTTGGAATACCTTTATTATTTATTTTATTCTGAGATATAACTTTTCTTGACAATGTTACTAAGGATGGCATTGATTTTCTTTCAGGGCCTGAAATACACCATCCCATACCCTTCTGGCCCAAAGAATTTTTGCAGAGAAATATGGGCTTACCTGTATGAGTGACTTGATATTTTTCCTCTTCTACCTCAATACATACATCTCTAAAGATGCAGGAATAGCTGGAAATGTGACTCAGTGGCTAAGAGTGCTTGCCACACAACCATGAGGACCTGAGTTGGTATCTTCTTACCTGTTTCTGGAGCCCCAGCATTGTGAGGGGGAGCAAAAAGATTCTTTGCTGGGCCTTGCTGGCTACCAGCCAAGAAAAGAAATATGGTCTCCAGGTTCTGGGAGAGAACCAGTCTCAAAGGAATACAGAAAAGAGTTATAGTAGAGGAGGACATATTAACTCCTCTTCAAGCCTCTACACATGTGTGCACACATAGAATTATACTCTAAACAAATAAATAAAGAAGACATTAAAAATAGTTTGGGATATTTTCTTGTATTTCACTTAATAGATTTTCTATGTCCTTAGTCATTGGTTAAGCACTTTCAGTTATGCCAATCACCATAAATTTGGTCTTTGATGTTCTGTAGATCTCTTGTGTGTTGTTTATAATTTCTTATTGTTTTTTTACTTCTAAATTTGATAATTCATTAAACTGGTTTTTAATCCCTGGTCCTCTCTCTTCCACTTGATCTAGGTGAGAGCTTCAACTGAATGTTTTATTTGACTTATTTTTGCAGTTGGCATCCTGTATATCACAGACTAGCCTTAAAAGCACCATGTAATCCAAGTTGATCTTTGACTTCTGATTCTCCCACTTCTACCTCCTAAAATGCAGAGATAACAGAGATAGCAGATGTGTGTCATCACACCAAGCTTTATGTGGTCTAGGGGACTGAACACAGGGCTTATACATTCTAGGCCAGCACTACTAATTGAGCTATATCTCAGCCCCTTATTCAGTATTTTATTTCCCTGATTTATATTTGTTCTTTTTCAGAATCTCTATTTTTTATTGACTTACTTTTTTATACCTTCTAACATCTTCCTTAATTATCCAAGTATTCATTTGTATCCTCTTTGTAATCATAGGTCATTTCCAGCGTCAATCTTTTGAATTATATGATGACATTTTATCTACTTCAATATGTGTGGTTCCTGAAGAGTTCTGAACTTCTGGAGGGGTCAAGTGGCCTTGTTTATCTTCTATTTCCTGTGTAATCTTTTCTAAGACTTTGATAATCTATTGTGAAAGATTTATTTTTCTATTTTAGATGACTTTTTCTTTTTCTCTTAAGGAGTGCTCAATCCCCAGTACTGCTCACAGAGAAGGAAACAAGCACAGAAACTGTAAAACATACATCCGTGAATAAAGACCAACTAACAGGGCTTTGCACTTAACAACACAGGCTGTTTTCCCAGAGTACTGAGATGTGATTCCCAGTACCCATGATTCCCAACCACCTATAACTCCAGTTCTTTGCTTCTTCCAGCACCAGGCCTGCACATGGTACACAGACACACATGTGGGTAAAATACCCACCCACAGAAAACAATAATAGAAGTAAATAAAAATAAATAAAATAAAATTTTGATAGCTGTTATCACCAATAGCAGTAAAACATAAAAGGAGAAAATAACAAACTAAAAAGCCAACAGCTAACATGGGGTCCAGGGCAGCCGGACCACACATAATAGGATTCAGGTCATTAACACTAATAAGAAAAATAACAATAAAATAAGTTTTTGAAAAGGACAGTGTGAACATGAAAAAAAGGATGGCATGAAAAGGGAAACAGAAGAAGAAGAAGAAGAAGAAGAAGAAGAAGAAGAAGAAGAAGAAGAAGAAGAAGAAGAAGAAGAAGAAGAAGAAGAAGAAAGATTTGAAAGTACCAGAGGAGGGGGGCTAAGGGTGCTACTTAATCAGTAGAGTGCTTGGCCAGCATGCCCTGTGTTCCTCCCCAGCACCACACAATATGGGGCTCGGTGGCTCATACCTATAAGCCCAGCAGTTAGGAGTTGGAGGCTGAAGGATCAGAATTTTATGGTCACCCTTAGCTACATAATGAATTTGAGGCCATCCTGGACTTACATTCATAATACATGCATACATATATACATACATACATACATACATGAGACTAAAATGAAAGAGGAAAGAATAAGAGCTTAAAATCCAAGTATATAATAAATAAATGAAAAGTACATAATAATTTAAAAAAGTGAGTTGAATGATTTATCCTTATTGACATAGTTAGATGGGAGAAACTTACTTTCTGGTCCTCTACTATTGGAATCCACTAAATATGGAGGGACTCTGGGTCCCACCTGATATCTATCATAATTCCTCTCTGCTTTCACCACAAAGTTTGGTCCTATACGTTGGTCAAGCCTCACTTCTCATCCTTACTGTGCATGGCTAGTGAAGCTGTGCCGTCTGCCAGAGACCCGCATTACTCTAGATGAGTTCTTTAAATGTGCACTCTGTGCCGGTACTAACTCTAACAATGTTCCAGTCTATGGGGCAGGCATGTAGTGACTTGCTCTAGGGGTGATGAACATCCAAGCTTTCTAAGACTGTCTAGTAGAGTTCAAGTTTCCAAGAACTATGTGTTTCTCCTGTAGGGAAAACTGCCAATCTTTTATTATGATTTGGCTGACTACACTCTCCAGGCTTAATTTATTCTTTCTCTGAGCTGTCTTGATGCTTTTTGGCTGTTCCATCACCTCCCTTAATTCCCTGAGTGTCTCCTTTTACTTCCTGGTGTATATGTTCTGCTTTGTTGCTTTGTCTCTTGTCGTTCCCACAATTGTGCAAAGAATGCTCATATTCCTCCACCTTCCAATCTAAGGACCTCATTGCGGTGAGCAAATGATCTGGCATCACCAGGGAAGATCTGAGACAATCGCAAGTGAGAGGCAAAGGAAGATGCCACTTGCAGAAAGAAGAAGTGAGAATGGAAGCAGAGTTCAGAGTAAAGGACAGATGAAAAAAAGAGAGACCACCACCCCAGGCTTGCAAGCAACCTCCAGCAACTAGAAAAGGAAAGGAAACTAATTCTCTTAAGCTTCCAAGATGAACACAGCCGTGATTTTAGATTTCTTTCCTCCAGCACAATAAAGTAACATGTTTGTGGCTTTCATTTGATTGTGTGTTTGAAATTGCATCTTGAGTACCCAAGCTAGCCTTCAACTTGCTGTGTAGCCAGAAATGGCCTTGAAGTTCTGATTATTCTGTCTCCATGGCTCCTGAGTGCTGGGATCACAAGGTATGTACCACTACTGGAGATTAAATCTAGGGCTTTGTGTATGCTCCACATAAGAAATTAATCATCATTCTCTATTTTCAATATGAGGTGCATTTTGAATTCATCAACGTATCAGAGATAAGCAGGAAGCATAGGCCCCTGTCTGTTTTAGTGGACAGCTGGTGCCTGCTTGTCTAGCTAGGTGCTCTCAGTTCATCCTCAGATTGAAAAGTTAGAGATGTCGGCTATGTGGCTTAGCCCACGTATCAGAAATGGAGGGAATCGCAAGCCTTGGCATCTACATTAGGTAAAGCTTTGCATCCTGAAACAATAGGATGAGGAACTTGGAGAAGGGACAATGTTAGATGTCCAGAAGATTGTACTTCTCTGGAGAATTCAGATAAAAAGAACTAAGGGGAGCAGATAAATATAATTAGACATATAAAAAAAAAAGCACTGTTTTGTGCCACATTGGCACACAGCCATTTTTGCCTTTTCTTTAGTTTGATACCCAACTTTGCAAGGTTGTAAACTGATCTGCTTCACTTTCCCTACTCTGAGACTCCAGTACTGGTATTATGAAGGTGAGGATTGTTGCTTCTCACACATGGCAAGCACTCTACCAATGGAAACACATCTCCGAGCTCTGTTTGTTCCTCTTAAGCCAGTAGATACGTGATTATTTCCAGGAGCAGAAAAAGAATACACCTTGAATTTGTATCAACATCTCCAATCCAATACCACAAAGTTCACTCTTGTTTTATTTGTAACTCTCTTCGGTGACAGTGAAAAATCCAACTTCTTTCATCCTTCATCTTCCTGCAGGTGACTTTCTCTTTATCCAACACACAACAGTAGAAATGAATCTTACCAAGTCGGTTGAGAAGAACTGACACAGACAGATATAAACGGCTTGCTTCCATTTCAAAGGAGCTGATCTAGAATAGAAGTAATAATTGAGTACAAACGGGGCTGTGAATCCTCATGTTCCTTTCATCTCTTCCTGTTATGGCAGAAGCAGGAGCTGTAATGTTGACTGAACGATAACAATGCGCCTAGCTGTGTTCCAGGCATTTTTAATGCATGGAGTAATGTATTTCTCACTGCAGTTCCATGCTATGGGTGGTTTATCATTTACAGATGATAATTGAGTGACCCTGAGAAATACGGTGGCAGAGCTGTATTATGGACCCACACTTACCAGGCTCTATACAAGTCATGCCCTAGACCAGCACTTCTCCCAAGTATAGCCTCCAAATGAACAGAGCTTTGAAGGAGACATTCAGGCTCTCTTGGCCACTCTGATCAGTGAATTTGTAAGACCCTAGAGCACAGGACTCCCTTCTTTGTGAACTTCACTCAAAGTGCATTGGTTTACTCCCATTGTGTGGTGCTGGCTTCCTTCTATTTGTCCTGCGTTTCTCCTTATTTCATCAGGGGCATTGTTGGTAAGCAGCAGACACTCTGCCCTCTGTTGTCAGTCTCTTCTGTAAGTCCTCTCTCAGCAGATCTGTCTTCCCATCTCTTTCTTCTTAATATTAGTTCATAGCCACATGTTTTTTAGCCTGGCAGATTACAAAAAAAAAAATCAATGGAATGTTTTCGCATTATCTTTGGTCAATAATGAATATTAAATTTCCTGTTTGGTACATGCCATTGGAAACAGATTTCCACACATTTTCTACCTTTTTGTGAGTTCTAAGGATTTCTCAGAGGGATGTTGAAGGGCTCTAGCAAGCCTGAGCAAGGCAAACACAGACCAGAGCATGGCAAACATGGTGCCCACTGGTTTTGCCCTTTACCTTTCTCCCCCTTGCTAAGTCATTAAATTACTTTTCTAAAGCTAGCTTTTCCCTTATTTGGCCACTGACTCATTTCTGAGACTGATCACCAAGGTCGAGCTATCAAAACCTCAAGGTCCGGGAAACAAAATCCATTATTTTGAATAACGTAATTAAAATACCCAATCAGAACTTACCAACACATACTAGCTCACTCCTGCCCTTTTCCCTCTTAAATTTAACATTTGCAAAGTTATTTGCTGCTGTTTCTGACTGATTCAGATTCAGCCATCTTATCTCTTTGCCTTGCTTAATAAAGTATCTCTTTGCGTTTGGTTTGTGCTGGGAAATTGGTGCTTGGGTGTGGTCTGTGCCTAGACTGGGGTCCAGCGGGGAGCACCCTGCGGTACTCAGGTTCCTTCAGGCATAATAGAATCTGCTTAGTTCCCTGTCCTGAAAATCCTCCACTGGTCATGAGGCACTTCAGATGACTTAACCCCAAAGCACACACAGGTGCGCTGGGCTCTGCCTCAACTCTACTCCACCAAGAATTTAAGGTTCAGGTTCAAGGTCAGTCTTCTTATGATGCTGTGATGAGGACTTACCCTGTGTCCTGAGTTCAAGTCCCTATCTTATTTTGATTCTGGTCTCTCCTCTCCCAAGTCTCTGTTCAGGCCTTAATCACCTGTAGAGGCAGGAGTGATGGCTCAGTGCATAAGAAATGCTCTTCCAGGGGTCCTGGGTTTAGTCCCTAGCACCCACATCCCGTCTCAAAACCAGCAGTAACTCCTGTTCTGAACATTTCTTCTGGTCTCCACAGAAACCGCATACACGTGGTGCAAATTCATGCAGGCCTAACATGTACATACAAATAAATAAATATTTAAAATAATAATCCCCAATAACGGGGAGACTTCTCCATCCTAGGAACTGCAATTCTTCAGTAGCTGTAACCTTGCAACTTTGTGGTTGACTCCCAGCCTAATCTCTGAATACCCACTACTTCAGGAGTTCCCCCACCCCATGTACTATTTACCATACCTAGCAAGATCTCCCGTCACGATCCCTAGAAAGCTGCCTCACCTGCTGTAATTACATTTCTTGCTATTCTGTGGTAATGGATAAGGGGACAAGTAGAAGTTCCGATTTCCCTTGATGGTACATTTTATACTAGGGGCTTAACTGAAGTGTGCTCATTAGACCAATAGTACCTGAGAGCTTTTTAGAAATGCAGAAAATGCAGTTCCACTCACCAGTCAAATTTGCATTTCAGAAATATCTATCTGAGCAAGCAGTGGATCCACTACCAAGTCAGCAAAACTTCTTCAAGTGTCTCTTGATTATAAGATAATTTGACCAGAAGTGATGGTGCATGCCTATAACCCCAGCACTTAGCAAGTGGAGGCAGAAGAATCCGAAGTTCAAATTCATCCTCACATATGTCTTGAGCTCAAAACCTGCTTTGAATACACAAGACCCTGTCTCAGTAATACACAAAAAAGATTGTTTTCACTCTGGGTTTAAATTTCATAAAGGTCAGGAAATTCATGCATCTTTCACATCATTTTTCTACCATCTAAAAGTGTGATTGACAGAGGGAAGCACTTAACAAATATTCGTTGATGGAATAAGCAAATGAAAAGCTGCATGCTGATTGGGTTCCTCTGGGAAAGTTAATAAGCTGTAAGCACCATCATTTTTCCCATTTGTGCACTAGATGATAATTTCTACTTCCACTTAGGAGAACTAGACATAAAAACTGGAGATGAGTTGCAAATTGATATTTATTTTGACGTATCTTTTCACTGGGACGTGTTGGATTTAGGATGAGCAGGCCTTTTCAACTCCTTTGTCCACGTGTTACTCAGGGTTCATCCTACACGGCACTGTCTGTGTGGAGGGGTCTTCAGGCAGAGGCCCATTGTCTAGTTACTCCTCCATTTAGCAAATATTAACTAAATATTAAGTGCCAGGTATTCTAAGTGCTGGTAAACAGATCAAGGAATAAAACAAAGTCCTGTTGGAACTTATGTCCTGGTGGAAAGAGAGAGAGAGAGAGATGAATGAAAAGACATAAAAATCCAGTGGAGATATTGATCAAGCGAAACATTGAGGTGGTTTGGGGGAGAAGGGAATGTTGGGGATGTATTCAGAACAGAGGATCAGGAAGAACGCTGAAGGACGTTTGAGCAGAAGTCTGTAGGACGCCTATGTGTGGATAGTTTTACAGTTATTTGCATTGTTCATACAGATGAAAAGTTTAGTGCAAGGGCCCCAAAGTGGGAATGGGTGTGGCGACTGAGTGAAAAAGGATAGTGGCCTGAATCTGATTAAGGTAGTGACAGGGGCCAGGAGGCCTGGTAGAGTCTAATGATGTTCTAAAGAAGGGTCGGGCATACTTTGCAGATGCCTTAGTTATGGGGTATCTAGTAAGGAAGATTCCAAGGGTTTAGACTGAGCAACTGGAAGCATAGAATTGTCAACTGCACAAATGGGCAGATTTCGGAGCCGTGGGCAGTTAGGAATCCTGTTCAGGCAATGTCTTTGTCCTGCTGTGACAAAGTATCAGTGATTGGGCCAGAGAGCTGGCTTGTTGTAATTAGGTGAGAGGAGAGGTGCATGTTGTGTTCTCCAGCCGCCAGGCTCCCAAGCCCCCAGCCGCTGGCCCACTCAGCCACTGGTTGCCTACACCCGAAATAACCACGTGAGGACAGTATTCATTTAAACTCTGCCTGGCTTATTATCACTAGCCTTTTCCCGGCTAGCCCTCACCTCATAAACTAACCGATAATAAAAGTCTGTATGTCACCACGAGGTGGGTGACTTACCTGATGGTTCTACGGTACCTCCATCTGCCACGGGAGCCTCATGACGTCTGGCTCACTTTCCTTCTTCTCCTCAGAACTTCCGTTCTGTCTACTCCGCCCACCTAAGGGCTGACCTATCTATAAGCCAGGCAGCTCTTTATTCAACCAATAAGAGTAATACAAAATACAGAAGAACACTCCCACATCACTGGCTCAGGAGGTAAAGGTACTTTCCCACAAGTCTGAGGATCCAGTTTTGATCTCCAGAGACCACATGGTGGAAGAAATGAACTGACTCTACTAATTTGTCCTCTGGTTTCCACACATATGGTTTGCCATGGTATGTGAATGTGTATGTGGGTGTGGGTGTGTACACTAGAATCCCAGGAAAGAAAGTGGTTCAAAGAGAAGGAACGTTCGTCTATTCAGAATGCAACTTGAAGTGTTGAGCAAAATGATATGAATCAGCCATTTGCTTTGAAACATAAAGAATCATTAGAGGGCTTGAGAAGCATTGTTTTTGTTGAGTAATAGGGGCAAAAGCTTGGGTGAAGAAGATGGTTTAAGAGAGAAGGGGACTCCAAAGCCACAGAGAAACCCTGTCTTGAAAAACCAAGAGAGAGAGAGAGAGAGAGAGAGAGAGAGAGAGAGAGAGATGGAGTAGAATCAGGGACAATAAATAGAGATGGCTCTTTCAAGGAATTTCGTTGTACTAAGGAGATGGGAAATGGGCAAAAGCTAAAAGGAGCTATAGATAGAATAGAAAACATTCTTTTAAAATCTTGGCTATTGTAACATGTAAAGGATGAAATCAAAGATGTAAGAAAAAAGTATTCTTCTATATTATTTACCTTTGTAGTGCTGAGATCAAAGCCAAAACAAATATTCTACCATTGAGCTACATTTCCAACCTAGAATCATATTCTTTGGGAGACGAGAAGAGATGGCATTAAGGGTTTAAGAGGAGCTAGTAAGTTAAGGGGCTAGAATTTGAGTCAAATCTTTCTTTGCTGGGCACACTGAAATGCAGCCTTAGCCTCAGCTACTCTGGAGCCTGAGATAGGAACGTAGTACAAATCCAGATATTTGAAGCAAGCTTGGAAAATGTGGCAAGATACTGTCTCAAAAACAAAACCTCTCTTCTCACAACCAGCATCCCTACCACCACCATTAACCTCTCCTATCCAAACACTTCACACAACACTGTCTATCACATACTCAAGCATTTGTGTCCTTGGGATTCAGGTCAACATTTCCACTTGCCTTTTGATCGGGTGAAGAATTCAATCTATAAAACATATCTCTGGATTATCTTAAGGTCTCTAAAAGTTCTCCCTCCCCACTCTGGATTATACTGTCACTGTAGAGAGAGGACTGCATTAGAGAAGCCAGCAATTGCTGTGGGTTAAATTTTTTTTTGTAATACTGGCTTAATGGATGGAGGATACTATTTCTCTCCCATTTTTCCCTGTACAAACATCTAATATTACTCTTGATAGTAGTTCAAGCAATCTTAGAAGCAATAGTCATTTCTTTTTTTTAAATTTATTTATTTATTCATTATGTATATAACATTCTGCCTCCATGTATGCCCACACGCCAGAAGAGGGGGCGTCAGATCTTGTTACAGATGGTTGTGAGCCACCATGTGTTTGCTGGGAATTGAACTCAGGACCTCTGGAAGAGCAGCCAGTGCTCTTAACCACTGAGCCATCTCTCCAGCCCCGCAATAGTCATTTCTTTAGGTGCCTTTTCTTCTGCTCAATGAAATAGGAAAGGATGTTGGCTGAAGGGAATGAGAAGTGTGCTGATAAACGCTGTTGTGTGTGAGAGTTTTTCCCCCAGGGTCACACAATACACATCTACTCAATCCATAGAGGGCACACATGACAGACCAAAGTGATGACTGCCTGAAAATGCAACTTGGTGTAAGATGGAATCTCATAGTAACTTTAATTTGCATTTTCCTGATGGCTAGGGACATCAAACATTTCTTTAAGTGTTTCTCAACCATTTGCAATTCCTTTATTGAGAATTTTTTAATTGGATTATTTGGTTTGTTGGTGTTTACTTTCTTGAGTTCTTTATATATTTTGGATATCAGCCCTCTGTCAGATGTGGAGTTGGTGAAAACCTTTTACCATTCTGTAGACCACCATTTTGTCCTATTGACAGTATCCTTTCCCTTACAGAAGCTTTTCAGTTTTATGAGGTCCCATTTATTATTAATCTTAGTGCCTGAGATACTGGTATTTTGTTCAGAAAGTTCTGTGCCAATAAATTCAATGCTGTTCTCTATTTTCTCTTCTATCAGGTTCATTGTATCCAATTTAATGTTGAGGTCTTTGATCTACTTGGACTTGAGTTTTGTGCAGGGTGATAAATATGGATCTGTTAACTTTCTTCTACATGCTATTTTGAGATTCCATCTTACACCTATCAGAATGGCTAAGATGAAGAACACAAGCAATAGCTCATCCTGGGAAGGATGTGGTGCAAGGGGAACATTCCTCCATTTATGGTGGGAGTGCAAGCTTGTACAGCCATTTTGAAAATCAATATGGAAGTTCCTCAGAAAATTGGGAATTGGTCTACCTTAAGACCCACTGACCACTGCCCAGGTCAATGAAATGATTCTTAATGATATTCTACCTACCACTCTTGGGCATATACCCAAAGGATGCTCAATCCTACCTCAGGGAAACTTGCTCAGCTATGCTCATAGCAACTTTATTCATAATTTCCAGAAAGAGAAAACAACCTAGATGCCCCTCAACCAAAGAATGGATAAAGAAAGTGTGATACATTTAGACAATGAGGGTGACCCCAGTGAGGACTCCGACTAATGGGAAATATGCAGCCTGAACCAGCCATCTTTTGTAACTAGGCAAGACTTCCAGTGGTGGGACTGGGACACCAAACCAGCTGTAAAACCTTCGACCTACAATTTGTCCTGCTTGTGAGATGTGCTGGAGTAAAGGTGGCACACTACTTGTGGGAGTGACCAACCATTGACTGGTCTAACTTGAGACCCACACCACGAGAGGGAGTCAATGCCTGACACTGCCTGGATGGCCAGGATCTGGGAGCTGGATGACTGGCAAAAAAACAAAAAAATCACTCAATCAATGAAATGACTCTTTCTTTTCTTTTCTTTCTTTCTTTCTTTCTTTCTTTTCTTTTCTTTTCTTCTTCCTCCTTCCCCTCCTCCTCCTCCTCCTCCTCCTCCTCCTCCTCCTCTTCTTCTTCTTCTTCTTCTTCTTCTTCTTCTTTTTCTTCTTGGTTTTTCGAGACAGGGTTTCTCTGTGTAACAATTCCTACCTGTCCTGGAACTAGCTCTTATAGACCAGGCTAGTCTCAAACTCACAGAAATCCGCCTGCCTCTGCCTCATGAATGCTAGGATTAAAGGCGTGCACCACCACTGCCCAGGTCAATGAAATGATTCTTAATAATATTCTACTTTATTCATAGATCAGTGCCTTGCCCAATCATCATCAGATAGTCTTCCTCTGGCAGCTGATAGGAGCAGATGCAGAGACCCACAGCCAAATATTAGGTGGAGCACCGACAGGGAGGTAAGTACTATAGGATTCAGAGGTGTTGATGTCACCAGGAGAACTTGGCCTACAGAATCAACTAAGCTGGACTCATAGGGGCTCACAGAGACTGAAGCAGCAATCATGGAGCCTGTTTGGGTCTGCGCGAGGTCCTCTGCAAATCTGTTTAGCTTGTGGGTTTTGTGGAACTCCTAACAGTGGGAATGTCTGTGACTTGTTTGCCTGCACTTGCGACCCTTTTTCTTCCTACTGGGTCTCCTCATCCAGCTTTGATAACGAGAGTATGTAACTGGTCTCTGTAACTTGTTATGCCGCATTCAACTGATAGCCCTGGGAGGCCTACTCTTTTATGAAGGGAAACAAATGAGCACAGGATATGGTGTGTGTGTGTGTGTGTGTGTGTGTGTGTGTGTGTGTGTGTGTGTGTAAGGGACTAGGAGGAGTGGAGAGAGGGAGAGGCTGTGGTCAAGGATGTACTGTAAGAAAGAAGAATAAATACAAGAGGGAATTAAAAAAGAAAATGCAGCGTGGTGAACTGGTGACTTTGTATTGGAATTGCTACGAGGAGTGTCAGTGAGGGGCTGCTTCTAAGGGATGCCTCAAAAGCACCTGTGTTGCTGAAAAGCCCATACCAACACAGGTGCCAACTCAAGAAAACTGAAACCCTGAACATCTCCACACTGCTTGCAGGCGACTCAACAGACCAGGAATTGGCAGCAGAAATGATCAGAGTCTCCGCCACCAGCCCTTGTTCATTCCTTTTATGAAACCAAAGGGGATTCAAGAATCTTCCAAGTTTCTGCCTTCTCAGGCATGTGAGGTTTTGTGTACCTGCAAGTTGCAAGTTCCCTCTTTCTCTGGGAGGGAATATTCCAATTAGTAGGAAACTGCCATACGACAAGTACCAAAATGCTAGAGTCACTCTGCTGCAGTTACACTTTATTGTAGGGTTGGCAACCAACCAAGGGAATTCTTTCAGCATAGGTAAGTAACATTTTTACCTCACCTTAGCTAGCCACAAGGCAGCAAGATTCAAATGTGCTAATCTGGGACACTTGAAGAAGTACATGATCTATTTCGGGTGGGTGAATTATCTATCCCCAGAAGGACGAGGAGACCCAGAGCAGCAGAGAAAGATAAGAGACAAAAAACAAAACAAAACAAAACAACTTTCCAAGTCATGTGACACTAGATATTTTTTAGGCTGTGTTTGAAAGTTAAACGCAGCATTCTGGGTGAAGAGAAATGAGAAATGGAAGGAGACATGGGGTAAGGGAAAGAGAGAAGAAAGCTGCTATAGTGGGAAGAATGGATCAGTAAAAGATACTGCAATAGTGTCTGAAAGAAACAGGAAGCAGAAACCCAGCTTATTAGTTACTTTTCATGTTGCTGTGATAAAAACCAGGACGAGAAGCAAATTAAGGAAGGAAGGAAGGAAGGAAGGAAGGAAGGAAGGAAGGAAGGAAGGAAGGAAGGAAGGAAGGAAAGGTTTGTTTTGGATCACAGTTTGAAGTGAGTACAATTGTCTCAGGGCAAGGAAGTCAGGGCAACATCTGGATTCCTGGTAGCAGGAGCTCGAAGCTTGAAGAACGCCGAAGTTCCTTAGATCTCAGCAGAACAGGAAGCAGAGAGATTGGTCAGGAAGTGGACCTGGCTAGAGATCCTCTAGCACACCTCTTCCCTGTAACTCACTTCCTCTAGCTAGGCACAACCTCCTAGAGTTCCCACGTCTTTCCAAACCAATGCTACCAGTCAGGCATGAGGTGCTCAAACCTATGTGCCCCTGAAGGACATTTCTCATTGAAATCACACCACTCAGGCTTATTCTGCTTAATGATAAATATTAGTATTTTGGCTCATAGATGCTAGCTGTATCAAAAGAGCATCTCTGCTTTTGTGATCACACGTGTATTAAGCAGTTCTCTAGTGGCTGGGACAAAAATCCCTGACAGGAACAACTTACGAGATGGAGGATTTCTTTTCGCTCACAATTTCATGTTGGGAAAGGCATGATGGGAGGCTGGCTCCTGTCCAAGGCAGCTGAAACCATAAGGCAGCTTGCTCAAATCTGGGTGGATGAAGAAGTAGAGCCCTTGGGCCAGAAGCGAGGCAGGGTTACAACTTACTGGCCCCTTCCATATGGCCCTAATGCCCAAAGCTATGTGTCATGTCTAAAATATTCCACGACCTGCCAAAACAGCTTGAATCATCTGGGACCAATTGCGAGAATATATGAGTCTATGGGAAACATTCCACATTTGAGCCATAAAAAACCTACTTGAGGGGCTGGGAAGGGAGCTCGGTGGGTTAAAGCGATTGCTGCACAAGCATGAGATTCGACATCAAGCCAGGTATCATAGCACACACCTATAAACCTAGTGCTCTCCAAAGAGATGGGAATGAAAGAAAGGAGACTCCCCAGAAACGTGTAGGTCAGCTAGCCTGGCACCTGCAACAGCAAACAAAGTAAGAGACCCTGTCTCACACCAGGTGGGAGGCAAGAACCAACACCCGAGATTGTTCTCTGCCCTCCACATGCATGCTGTGATTCACACTCACAGGTGAATGTATACACACACACACACACACACACACACACACACACACACACACACACACTAACTTGTGACTTAGAATGTTTCTCTCTGAGCAGGAAGAAACACCAGAAGTCATTTTTTTGCCATGAAGCTAAGTTATTCCTCTTGACTTCCTCCTAGGTTTTCAGGGCCTGTGACCAATATAGTACTCAGCGTTTACTCCTAAGAACCACCTTGGCTGGCCTCCGTTAAACATGTAAGAGAGCTCATATAGTACAATTGAAACACAGTATTATGTTATTCACTTCTTAATCTAATCCTCTGCCTTTAGATACTGGAAACGGGAATTAGTCAGCGTCTAATCTCTGCAGGGATTTTTTTTTTTCCAGGCCAGCCTGTTTTGTCTCCTATAGAAAACAGGATGAAATTCAATCTTGAAGTGATGCGTCAGGAAAGGATAAGAGAGAAAGGCCAGCCACACTGGGAGAAGCCCAGTGGAGGCAAGCACCCCTTGAATTCTAATAAACCCCATTTCTCTAAAATCAATATTTTGGGACACACCTTTGTGTGTAAAGTTGAGTTGACACAATCAGTCCCATTTGCTGATGTGGCTCTCTTATAGTAAGCTTTGGTGACTGCTGTGGGCCCAAATGCAGGGGAAAATAATGAATGATGATAAATAATGTCAAGGCTTTGTGGGGCCAGGTGAGCGGTGGAGAACTTGCCTAGCACACATTGCACTGTGGGTACAATCCCACAGGGGAAAAAGGGCTAAAAAAGAAAATAACTGGGAAGGATGAAGGATACCCCAAGGTCCAGACACATGTCACTCTTTGATTTCAGCACCGGGGAGGCAGAGTCTAACAGATCTCTGTGAGTTCAAAGTCGGATTACTTTACATAAAGAGGTCCAAGCCAGTCAGTGGGACATTGGGAAACCCTGGAGTGGAATGGAGGTGGGGTGATTCTAGGGTCAGCAAAATGGCTCAGCAGGTAAAGGTACTTGGAAACCTGAGTTCAATCATTGGGTGCCACATGATAGAAGGAAAGAAGCAGAACTGACTGCCTGCCACAAGTCACCCTCTGGCTTTCACAGGCACACGACAGCTCTAGAAGGCAAGCTGGGGCATCTGCTGTTGTGTTAAGTCTTTTTTTTTTTTTGAAGTTATTTAGATCCACATGTAATTGTAAGAAATGCTAATGAAAGACCACATAGACAACTTACTTTGTTGCTTTTATTTTTCATGTTTTTTTTTTTAAATTCTAGATTCAACTTAGGGCTTTGTACATGCTTGGTAAGCACACTAAGCTACATTCCCATGTCTGTACGTGTTGCTGGGGAGAGTCTAGAACCTTACACAGGTAAATCCTCTACTACTCAACTGTAGCTACTTGTATGTGAATTTTAAAGCACAGGGAGAAGACAATGGTGTGGCTCCCACTCATAATCCCAGCATTCAAGGGGCTGAAGCAGAAGGATCAAAAGACAGCAGCCAACCTAGGCCACATATCAAGACTCCTGTGTCAAAACAAGACCAATTAGGGTTTATGATAGTGGCTTCCCCACTCTCATGCTCATGGTTTTATCCACATACTATTATAAATAGACTGCTAAAGATGGTGCATTCCAAGTCTGGGAAGGTAGCTCAGCTCTTAAAGTGATCCCTAATATTCACTTGGTGTGGTGGTACATGCCTGTAATCTTGAGTGGAGAGGCAGAGATAAGGAAGATTCCAAGGGTTTGATACCCAACCAGTCTAGCTGAATAGCCAAGCTCTTGGTTTAGAACGACCATTTCTCAAAAAAAAAAAAAAAGATGCAAAGCAATTTATGAAGACACTGGACATTGGCCTCTAGTCTCTACACACATGCATACACAACTGCATTATACCTGCAGACGTACATGTACAGATGTACACACATACACACACACACACACACACACTAGTCCATTTCAAAAGAAGAAACCAAAAACTTGCACTTGAACGTCACACAGTCTCCACGGCTCATTATTTACCTGCCATGATGACAGCTTCCACTTTTCCCTACAGAGTTCCTGCAAAGTATTTCTAAACCAGATTCAAGGAGCTATCAAATATGGAAAACATGTCATCTATATTTGTTCCTTGGACCGATAGCATAACATAAGCTGTGTGGGTCACACACACACTGTGCTGTGTATCCTTTCCAGGGGAAGGTGGGCATCTGAAGAGGCAATCTGCAGGAAAGAACAGATGGAAGGCTGATGAAGAGACAGGCTGAAGGAAGGTGGCAGAAAGGAGCTCTAAAGGCTCCGCCACAAGGAATAGCATGAGATGGAGGAGGCTCTGGATGCATCCACGATGCATGGAGTTGAACGAAGAATGAGTAGAAAATGTTCATTTCTGGGATCCCTGGTGTGTGGGTGGGTGTGCGTGGTGTGCATGGTGTGTGAGTGTTTGTACGTGCACGCGTGCATAAGAGCGAAAGAGAGGGGTGCATGCTAAGGGGCAATCCAAGGACAAAATGGGGATGCACCTATCTCTTAATCCATCTGTTCTTTCTGCCTGTTTCCTTAGAAACAGATCCATCAGATTCTGGAGAACCCCATTCAAGAGGGAGTGGCTCCAACGATATATTCAATCCCCAACTGTTGTTTTGAAAGCAGATGCAGATGAATCCACAAAAAAGCCAATTTGAAGCAATAACTAAAAAAAAAAAAAAAAAAGATGTTATCCATCTTTCATTCGAGGAGGCAGCATAACTAAGCTCTCAAATGGTTCAAATCATGAGGCCAGATCTGAGACTTAAACTCCTGTGACTGCTTGCCTCTTCCCAGCCCTAAACAGCTGAGTCTGAGTACCTATCTACAGCCTGATCCTCCATACCTCATAAGCTATGTTGCAAACAGCCACAGGTCATATGAGTCTCCTAGCAAGAGGGACCTTGGTGCAAGGATAGTTGATCGTGCTGTGAATTTAGACAGCTCTGCTTTAGAAATAAGTCCTTCTACTTAAAGCAACTCTTCCGGCCTCTCCCTTCCCTCCCTCCCTCCCTTCCCTCCTGTCCTCTCCTTCTTCTCCCCACTTTTCCCTCCCCTTCTCCCTTTCATCTCTTCTAGGTTTGAGATAATTTAGCACGTAACTACTTAATATAAACGATTGCTACTATGACGTTTGTCATTTAAAAACAGGTTTCAATAAAGATCCATGTGTAACTTTGGCAACCGATTGCTTCTTTGGTGCTTCTCCTCCAGACCTCTCAGAAGAGAAGCTAAGGGTGTGACTCAGAGGTAGCACACTTCCAACCATGTGCAAGGTCATGGCTTCAACCTTTAGCAGGATAAGAGAGATTATTTAACTCCCTGCAAGAGTTATTATTAATAATAGTAACCCTTAGTAATCTCAAGTGAACTAGAGTCTGTCTACTTTCTTTGTCTGACTCCTGGAGCCATGAAGCTGAATTCTTGGCCTCCCCTTGAGGAGGGGCTGATAGCTTTATCCTCCCTTGGAACAGGAAAAGGACAGGGCCCTGTATGTATAGTTAGCAAACAGTGTCGTAGGTGAGGAGAGGGGACTTGCCTAAAGCTAGCATGGATGTGGCCAACGGCTCTCAGAATCCCCCAGGGGTTCCCATGTGAGTTTGCTAAAAGCGCTTTCAGCATATTGATTTCTGACAGCACTCCGATCCAGGAAAAGAGCAACTACAAACTGCCAGCTTGCCCACAACTCCAAATCAATTGCACATGGAACAGATGCTTGGGTTTCTCTTTGCTTTTCTTCTTCCTCCCCTGCCGGAAAGTATGTGGTTTCTAATAACACTCGGCCATGTTGAGGCAGGACAGGATGTCAGCTTCACCTGGGGCTATTTGAACAGAAATTCAGGCATCATGATCCACTTAGGGTAGGTTTTGGTTTTGCCTTATGATGAAAACATTATCACTTGCCATTTAACGGGAAAAAGGACCTCAAGTAAACAGTTGTCACATTACTTACTTGCCAGCTAAGATGCTAGCTGCTATGCATATGTACTGCCACACTGAACCTCACAACTACACTACAAGACACTGGGAATAATATGACATGTATGAGGAAAGGGGTTCTGCGTGGTTAAGCCACATGTCTCGGGTTGCCAGGGCTCATCGTTGGGAAATATACCAGAACTTAATTTTCTCCTTTAAGATTCGATTTGCTCATTTACTTTGTTATTGAAATACTGATTCATGAAATAAAACTCCTAGTTTTGGGAGGTGGGGCAGGCTCTCTCTTCCAGGCTGGCTTCAAACTCACTGTGTAGCTGACGATAACTGTGAAATTTGGATCTTATTGACTCGACCTCCCTACTGCTGGATTACAAATGTGGATCATCATATCCAGTCTTATGTGGGGCTAGGAATCAAGCCTGAGGCTTCAGATATACTAGGCAAGCACTCGTTCTACCATGTGAGCTATGTCTCAAGTCCCTATTTACTTTCATGTTACTTTCAGCATCAGGGGCTTAAAATATTTCTTGCAACATTAAACCACAGAGAAATAAAGAATGTGGGGTGTGTGTGTGTGTGTCTTAATGCTTGAAATGTTACCTTTTGTGAAATTTTACTTATTCTTATTTGTACATGTTACTTGGATCACAGCAAACTCCCAATCCACATTTACCAAAACAATAATGGTAACGACAACAAAGAATGTAAGGAAACAGCCAGTGTAGAGATGAATCTTTCCCAAGATGTACAAGGTATTCCATCTGCTACACATCTGTAGCTAGCTTTCCCTGGAACAAATCAGTTTATGTCTGTATTTAATAAAGCGATTCCTTCATTAGTGGATCAGGGTCTAGACAGAAAAGAGGAAAATGAGCTAGGAATTCAAATTTTCAAATTGCAGCCTAAGTTTGTAAGGGCAGCTCTTTCACACTGCTCTTCCTAGTTGTTTTGAAAAGATATTATTAAAGCTAGAAGGGAATTCAGAGGTGAGTGAAAGTATATTAGAGTCTAAAAGAGAAAACGGAGCCCGAAGACAGCATGATTGACTGATGCTAGTTGAACCAAACTCTGGTGTCCAGCTCTATGGTCTGTTTCTGTACAGTATCACATCCATATGACGTGGCTTTCTGAAGTTTGTCACCTGTGTTCAGTCTCAGACTGCAAATATTAGTGGAAAATTCCAGAAGGAAACAATTTGTAAGTTTTAAATCCCACATCTTTCTGAGTAGGATTTGGAGATTTCACAGTATTTCTTTCTTCCCTTCCTGGGACGTGAAAAATCCCCTGATGCATTGCATCTATGTTACCCTACTATTCTGGTATCTCAGTCAGTGCTAGTGTTCAACTGACTCTTATTTCACTTACTAGTGACTCAAATGTGCAAGCATTGTAATGTTACAACTTAAATTTTTATTTAATCTATTATTATTATTTGTGTGCGTGATGGTGTGTTTGAATGAGGGAGCTCACATGCCACAGCACGCATGTGAGCGTGAGGGGGGGCACCTTCCAGGAGTCAGCTCTCTCCTTCCACTAAGTTCTAAGAATCAATCTGAAATCAAAAGGCTTTTACCCAATAAGCCACCTCCCTGGCCTTTATGCTGCTATTTAGATATGAAGAGAAGCTGCCCACACTTCCTTTAAATTGAACAGGGAAAGGCTTTGTAGTTTTATTTAAACAGGGCCTCAGTATGTAACTCAGGATGGCCTCTAACTCCTGTTCCTTCTCCTTCGGTCTCCCAGATACTTGGGTTAGACATGTACAACATCATGATCAGCTAAAAAAGACAAAATTCCTTGACTCGCTAAGAAAAAAAAATTGCATGCCAAGGGAAAGAAGAAAAAAAAATATGCTCAGATTGCGAAGTTCTACGGTAAAAATAAATCTACCTGTGAAACTGTGAAGAGGGAAAAAGAAACCCGTGTTAGCATTGCCTCGTTCCTCCAACTGCAAAGAGCTATGGCCGTGGTGAATGATAAATGCTTAGTTTCAGTGGAAAAGGCATTAAATTTGTATACAAACAGAGAAGAAACATAAACATAATGGATTGTATGAGTCAGTGTGGGCCTTGGAATACACCCCCTGCATGTTAGGGAGGACTGCTGGAGTTTCAATTGCATGGCAATGCTGTCCAGCCAGGCTTTCCCACGTGAGGCCAAGGGCTGGGCAAATCCTGAAAGGTTCTTTGCTGTGCCCAGTATTCCTCAGCAACATTGTTTTGGCTCTGCTTGAACTCAGGACATTTAACCACAGATTTTTCTTGAAACCCCTGGATGAAAGACAGTCATCTCATGACTTTGTGATGTAAGTAGCCAAATGATGCCAAATTCAATTTTGGATGACAAAGGACATGGTAGTTTAGGACTAGAAGCCAAGAAAATATTTTGTCAATGACAGTTGATAAATGGAATTAAGGAAAGTTTAAGCTTGGAAACTTGAGGGATAATTTGTTAGTCTTTAACTTTGCTTCAACTTCGTTTGTTCATTCTAGGTTATAAATAAAAGGTTTAAGCGTGTCAGTGTGTATTTAAAGTTGCTTTCCATCACACCAAAGTGTTTCTGTCAAAGTTTTTTTTTTGTTTAGTATGTACATGATATATGTATCTAAGATGGTTTCCCTGCAAAAGCCTACCCTTCCTCCTGCTATCGTTGGGTTTGATAATGGCGGTAATCTTTGGAGCAAACAAAGCAACAACACAGTTAAGAACCTTTGTATGCTGGAATGATAGAGCACGCCTTTAATCTTGGCACACGGGAGGCAGAGGCAGGTGGATCTTTGTGAGTTCCAGGCCAGCCTCGTCTACATAGCAAGTTCCAGGACAGCCAGGATTTACGCAGTGAGGCTCTGTTAAAAAAACAACAACGAAAGCCCCAAAACTAAAAAGAGGCTTATGCATGTATGTAATGTTATTCATTCTGGGAATATTCTTGAAGAAACAGGGAGATGCTAGGATTTGTGTCTTTCTGCCAACTCTAGGGAGAGCAAAACAGGAAGTGGGTTAGACAACAGGTTGAAGACCCAAAGTTTTTATCTGGGTGGTTTATGTGTCCTAAGATAATAATGTCTGTCTCAACTCATGTCTCTGCTCCGATACCGATAACTTTTCTTGTCACTGTGGCCAATACCTGGCAGGAAGCAACTTAAGGGAGGATGTCTTTTGACTCATGGTCAAGGGAGATATAGTCCATCTTAGCAGGGGAGGATGCTGGTGGGAGCCGCTTGCAGATGTGGCCTTGGGAGTATGAGGCAGCTGTTTAGATACTGGCGAGAGTCAGAAGCAGAGAAGGAATGCAGCATTCATCAGGCTTTCTCATTTTTATTTGTTTTGTTCGGTCTGGGCCTCTAGCCAGTGTGATGGTATCCATCACACTCATGGCTAGTTTTCTCTCCTCAGTTAATCCTCTTTGGAAATGCCCTTGTAGACATGCTTCAAGGTACGAATAATCTATTCAAGTCTTCCAGGAGTAATGGGACATGCCTTTGGTCCCAGCACTAGGGAGGCAGAGGCATGGATGGATCTCAGTGAATTCAAGGCCATCCTTGCCTACATAGTGAGTTCCAGGACACCCAGGGCTACGCAGAGAAACCCTATCTCCAAAAACAAAAGCAAAAATCCACTCAATTCAACAGGGAAGGTTAACTAACCTTCATAGCTCTCTTATGAAGTGATATAGCGGGGAATAAGTGAAAAGGTGTTGCTTAAAGGATCAAGTAGGTCAGAAATCGGAGATCTAAATAATAAAATAAACAAGCAAAACCCTCACAGGATGTGAGGTAACCCTCTAGAGGACTTACCTGGACAGCGAGAGACTGCAGTAGAGTGAGGAATAAAGTTCAGGTAGTGAAGAAAGCTTCCTGGGCAGCAGATGGAGAGCTCAGCCGGAAGCACTTGCATAGCCTGCCTAAGGTGCTGGGATTGATCCCAAACACCACAAAAATGAAAGAAAGCCAGGGCCAGGCATGCTGGCACTCACCTGGCATTCCAAGGACATGTGAGGCTGAGGCAGGAGCATTAGTCTGTCAAGTCTGGAAGTTTGAGGCAAACCTAGATGACATAGTAAGAGCATATTTCTTTAAAATGAAGCAATAGCTAAAATGAAGCAGGAAAGAAAATGTCAAGAATTTTACTCTCTCCCTCTCAAAACTGCTTTTTTTTTCCTGATATTTTTTAGATACTGGGATGCGAACCAGGGGCATATGCGTGCTAAGCATACACTCTACTGCTGAGCTACATCACAGCTGAGTGGTTACACACTCTCTGCTGGGAATAAGAGCCCAAGTGATCATTGCTCCTGTTGAAGACCTTGAGTGGAGAGAAAGCGGAAGAGTAGAACTTCGGCAGCACGACTAAGCCATTTGTTTGTTTATTTATTTATTTGAGTTTTTTGAGACAGGGTCTCACTATTCAGCCCTGCGTGTCCTGGAATGCACTATTTTAGAACAGAATTCACAACAGCCTGCCTGCCACTGCTGCCTGAGTGCTGGAAATAAAGACCTGCGCTTTCACCATGCCCCCATGACTAAATCCATTTAACATGGTTTCAACCATGGTTCTAGAACGCTTACGAATTTGATGGAGATGATGTGGTATATACCTGTAATCCCAGCACTCAGGAATCAGAGGCAGGAAGGTCATGTGTTCAAGGGTAGCCTGGGCTACATGGGAAGGGTAGCCTGTTTTAGGGAAGGATAGAAGACAAGATTTGTTAGGAGTGAAAGAATGAAGGAAGGACAGGGAGAATAGCAGTCTCCATGTGGTGTTATTTGGGGGTCAACCAGGGCATTTTGAGCTCATCTCTGATGGGGTGAGGTATTTGGGGGAGAGAACTTTATTGTTATTACAAAGAAGTGCCCTAGAGAGGAAATCCTTATGAAGAAAAGAGGCTTGTTGGCTTCAATGGTTTTGAGGCTGAAAGTTGAAACAGCATGGAGATGGCCAAGCAAAGGCCTCATGACAAACAGCTTGAGTTCAAGTCCGAGGAAGTGATCATGCTGCCATACAGCGAACTAGAGAAAGTGCATAGAACTAGGCTTGCTCCGTTTAAAGAGCCCATGCCCCAAGAGTTAATCTGGTGCTGCTCAAACTACTTTAATCTTTTCCAAGGGCAGATCCTCCAATGCCTTATGGAGCTCCCTCTAGGTCCCACCTCTTAAAGGTCCCATTTCCTTCTCCTACATTACTACACTAAGGGGCCAACCCCTAACTTACAAAGCCTTGGGAAACAAACTGTATCTAAACACAGCACTAGGTCTGCATTTTCTTGCCCAGCCCTCTCCCACACCTCTGCGCCAAATGTTGTGACCTTGAGTCAGAAACTGTGGATCAGAATTCTTCATTATAGTATAAGAGATAATAAAAGTAAGAATAAATGAAATAAAAAGAATTCTTCCTGTGATATATATATATATATATATATACATAGTATGTATGTATGTATAATTAATTTGTTTTTTGTTCTTTTTGAGACAGGGTTTCTCTGTGTAGCCCTGGCTGTCCTGGAACTCAATCTGTAGACCAGGCCAGCTTCGAACTCACAGAGATCCACTTACCTCTGCCTCCCAAGTGGTGGGATTAAAGGCATGTACCACCAGTGCCTGGCTTTTTCCTGTGATCTGAAAGTCCATAAAGTTGAAATCTGTGTAGCATATGCCTTCTATTTACTTATTTTATTTATTTACAAGAGCTGGATTCTCTTGTTTCCCAAGATGCGTGAGCTTGATATATTATCAAGGTGTTGGAGCAGTTCTATGGGACTACACTATGCAGGCTCCGAACATAACATCAGTTGTGAGAACACCCCTGGAACTAAAGCTCTGGGGATGGGGTGGGAAAAGGCTTCCCAGAAGCAGTATTCCCAGACCTCTCATTAAAGCCCGGTGCTAGCTGGGTCCTGAGTTTGAAAGTGTAGTGTCTCCTGCACTCAGCATTCAGAGACAGAAAGAGAGACAGAGCAAGATAAGAGAAGAGAGAGACAGACAGAGAGAGAGACAAAGAGAGAGACTGAGAAGGCAGATACAGATAAAGAGAAAGAGAGAGCTGTTTTGATGAACTTGGTGGGAGACAGAATGTTGAGCAGGAGGAGCTAGTCACAATAGCAAAATGATTCCATTTGTATGGCATTCAAGGACAGGACATGTGAATAGTTATGAAAATCAGAGCAATGGTTACCTCTAGAGGTGAAGATTGATTGGGAGGCGTGCCTGAAGGTCTGAATGGTGATTACAGGGGTGTACACGTTTGTCAACCTCGCTGTACACTTAAGACTAATAATGCATCTTAGTGGATGTCAGGCAGCCCTGGATGGAAAGAAAAAGATTAAATTTGTGGTCTTTTCACAGATTAGCCAGCTCTTCTGCCAAGAATCTCTGCAGTACTGGCTCTGTGGCATGGTCGCCTGAGAGGCAATATTGTATATATATGCTCAGGTCACTAGCTTTGGAGAGTGCAGATCTGGGACAACATCTGAGCTGTGGCACTTGGAGGTAGTATGCTCTGAGTTTCCAATCTGCTGCCTGTAAAATAGGAACCACAGCAATAGGAATTACATATATAAATATGTATAGTGACTGTGACTCAGGTTGTTTGGTCACAAAGTTTAAATAAAGTAATTTAAGTGAATCTCTGGGCCAATTAATGTGTTCGATCACTCATAATCAAAATTTAAAAATACTCTATTCCATTTATGTATCTATTTTATGTATGCATGTGTATATATGGTGCGCACATATGGTATATATGAGGAGCTCAGAAGACGATCTTTGGGAGTCAATCGTCTCTTTCTACCCAGGGATCAAAATTTAGTATTTAGTAGTTTAGGTAGTAATTATTAGTGGCTATCACCTTTTTACCAACTGAGCTATCTTGCCAGCCCCGATTGAGTGTATAGGGGGTGGGGGTTGCAGACAGAACCCGAGGCCTTGCATATTAGGCAAACACTATACCATTATACCACAGCCTCTAGGTTTTCTAACTTTAGTGACTAAACTAATAGTTTTCTATATTTTTAAAAAGTCCCCATTATAAGCTTTTACTTCTAGAGGTTCTGATTACGTTGGTCTGAAAGGCCTGAGGTGTAATCCAGTACTTGAGTTTTTAAATTTTAATTACATTTACTTATTTAATTGAGTGTGTGTGCGCACACACACACACACACACACACACACACTCAAGAACATATGTATACCCCAGAACATTTGTGAAAGCCAGAAGACAAATTGTAGGAATTTGCTCTTTTTCCCCCGTGTGAGTCCCCAGGATCAAATGCAAGTAGTCAGGTTTAGCAGCAAGCACGTTTTCCTGCTGAGCCATCTCTCCAGCCTGAGACTCGGCATTTTATGGCAGCAGCTGGACAATTCTCAAGTGTAGCCACAGCTCATCACCAGACGTTACATTTATTTGCACCTCTAAATGGCTGTCTCTTTATCCAGGAGATGTTCTTGGTCATTCCAAGAGCCTCGAAGTTTTTATTATGATCTCAGTAGATGTCTATAGGCGCGCAATCTCAGGTTGTAAACAACTAAGAGGCAGAGGTCGCAGTTACTAGTTTTTGCACACATTGGCCAATCATAGGAAGCACTTGTATTTGGACCAGACACTTTCCTATTTTCTATAGCATGAATGATAAAAACCCAGAGAGAGAAAATGGGGTTCAACCCCCCCCCCAAGAAAAACAGAAAAGCAAAGCAGCCAAGCTACTAGAGAAGTCTTACCTCTACGAAGGTTGGGTGATGGTAAACTAAGCACACTAAGTCTCTCTCCTCCCATTTTATATCCCCTCTAGTGCTGGGATTAAAGGTGTGAGTCACCACCTGGATTTGTTTCTACACTGATCTTGTGTAGCCCATGGTAGCCTTGAACTCACAGAGATCCATCTGACTCAGTCTCTGCCTCCCAAATCCTAGGATTAAAGGTGTGTGTCCAACCCCCAGAGAACCTAGACAACAAAGAGGACCCTAAGATACATACATGGATCTAAATAGGAAGGAGAAAACGACAAGATGTCCTGAGTAAATTGGGAGCATGGAAGTCACAGGAGAGGGTAGAAGGGAGAGGGGAGGAAAGGAGGGGAGTGGAGAAAAATGTATAGCACAATAAAAAAAAACCAAAAAACAAAAAATAAAGGTGTGTGTCACCATTGTCTAACCTCTAGTGGCTTTAGCTTTGCCTCTGGTCTTCAGGCAAGATTTATCCAAATACCAATAACATACCGCTGCAGTTTCCAAGAGTCTGAAGCATTGGGTCCGTGACACAGTTATGTCCATGTCGGCACACTCAGGAGTTCGTTTGCTCTTTACACATCCATTCATGGATTCCGTGACTCCCCCACACCCCTGATTTTCAGTTTTGTTTTGAGACAGGATCTTGCTGTATAGCCCCAGCTGGCCCGGGACATGCTACGCTGCACAATTTGGCTTCAAGCCCTGATGCTCCTCCCTCTTGGGATTGTGGGCAAGTAACATCATACAGCTGGTCCCCGGGATTTTCGTCACTCCCCAGATCTTACCTGCGTAGGTCATTTGGTCAGGCATGATTTTCTCTTGTCTGCTTGGCTTTATTATTCACCCCCCCCAAGTGTAATTATTTAACATTTCTTGTTCATAAGTGTTCTCTAGGGTGGATCTTAAGCTCCTTCAGGGCAAGAATTGCTCACAGGTTCAGAACATTCTTCTACACATTACAGAGATTCACTGACTATGGAGAGAATGAATGCTGGTGTTGAATGACTGGGGCGGGAGGAAGTAAGCAGACAGACCAAGACAAAGGCTTCTCTCTTCATCCTCCTCCATACACATGCAGTTTATTATTCCTGATAGCACTTCCCAGAACATCAGGGCTGTGCATTCCTGATAGCACTTCATAGAACATCTCAATTGTGCTTTTTTTTTTCTGCTTGTGTCTGACTTGCCAGTTTGTTGTGTCGCTTTTCCTGGGGGAGAAGTGGGCAAGTATCAGTTCATCCCAGATAGGACATTAATGATAGACCAAAAACAAAAAATCATTCCACTGAAGCCTAGTTTAGTGAACTAGTGAGTTTATCCGGGCTTGCTTATAGAAGCATGGGCCACTCAAAAGCAGCTGTGCCAGTGAAAACCCCAGCCCAGCATGGGTGACAACTCAGCTCAAGCCACATCCTTGGACCTCCCTTTACTACATATGGGTGTAGGCAACTGCACTGGAGTCTTCTTCCTCCCAAAGAATTTGTTTACTATGTACCTAACCTTAGGAAGTGGTTTTGCTACTCTTGTAACTTTTTGAGTTTTTCCCAGCATTGTAAATTTACTTAGCTTCCCAAGTCTGAAGAGCCTCTCTTGTCTCTCAGGAAATGTTTCAATTGGGAGGAAATGGCTACACAAAACAAGGTTTCATTGTAGATAGAAGGCAGAAGGAGAGCCCAAGAACCACGTGCCAGAAGAGAAAGTTAGATTTGAGACTCCAAGTTTAACTTGAGAGTTTAATAAAAGAAAAGGCACTTCCTGTGACCTTAGGCTCCAGGAGGTCACCTGAGCTCATAACTGGAAAGACGCTTTGGCCCAAAGAATTTAGGAGATTGTCTCTACAAGCAGAGAGATGACTCATGCCACCAAACCAGGAGATCAACTGTCTTAAGGTTCAAACAGGTCTGAGAAGACAGGGAGGCGGAGTTCATAGAATTATACCCTTTTATGGCCAGCAGGTATTTCAGAGTCTGTAGTCAAAAACATCCCCAAGAAGCCAGGTAGATTTGTATGACTTTTATCCCAGCATTTCAGAGGCAGAGGCAGGCAGATTTCTGTGAGTTCCGGGCCAACCTGATCTATGTTCTGGGGCAGCCAGAGCTACATAGCCAGACCCAGTCTCAAAACAACAGGAACAAGCAAAGGACACCATACTCGCCCCTCCCCCACACCTATTAACCCATCCTTGACCCTCCTTCTGCTTTCCACTTTACCCTGGCGGTACAGGTCCTGAAGCCACTCCTGTCCCGCCCCTCACAGCAGTCCTCCCACAACCTACTCAGCCCCTGCAAACCTTCCCTTTCATATCCCTCTGCACTCAGCTGTCCTCCCAACGTGGCCTCTCTGAGCTGCTGGACCTGTTGTGGAGTCTGGGTCCCCTTTTCACTGTGTGCCACTTCCTTAAGAGCCCATGAGGTGGCTCAGCAGGTAAAGGGACTGGTTACCAAGCCTGAAGACCTGAGTTGGACTCCTGCGAAGACCCACATGGTGAACAGAGAGGACCGAGTCCTGCAAATTGTCCTCTGACTTCCAAACACACGGTGTGGTGCTTGAGTGTCCAGTGTGCTCACACATAATAAACAAGTCCAATAATTTAAAAGATAGCCCCCTTAAAAAGCAAAATTTGTTTCTTCTTGTCAGTGGTTGGAGATTCTTCTTGTCAGTGGTTGGAGTTAAACAGGTTCTCCCAGCAAAGAAATGTCTAGACATTAGTCTGAAGATTTTTGTTGTTGTTTGTAAAACTGGACCCATTATTTCAGTTCAGTTCTCGCTTGCCTCTTTACCTGTGACGACAATGGTCTCTTTGTGTGGTGTTTACTATGTGTCACCCTGTTAGGTGCTGAGGGGTGTGCTTGTGTAGAAAAGATTAGGACCCTTCCATGCTGTCAAAGAGCTGGGTGTGGGAGGCAGGGCTTGTGGAGAACAATGGAAGGCAGTATGTGATTCAGAAGAAAATAAGTAGTGCAGGCAATAAATGCTATAGCAGTTTCAAGGAGGGAGAGGGATCTGGGAACTGGGCGGGGGATTGAGAAGAGTGTGAGTTTCCGTGGGCTTGGGAGGATGGTTTGCTTCTGCAAACCGTGGGGGAGGGCATGAAATTTGAGTGTGTGTGCCCACATGCTTAAAGGCACATGCAAATGCCTGGCTTGTTAGCACCAGTATTCAGTGGATACTTTCTGTGCATCAGACACTAAATAATGTTTTACAGAATTCAGCTCATTTGAATGTGTATAACTCTATGAATCAGATGACACGATCTTTCAATTAATAGATAAGAAATAGAAGCAATGAAAGGTTGAGCAAATTACTCAAGGCTACAAAAGTAACTGGCTTAAATATGATCTTTTAATCAATCTTTTTTAAAGATTAATTTATTTTATGCACATAAAATAAATTTTATGTTTTGCCTATATGGATGTCTGCACACCACATGATTGCCTGGTGACCAGAGGCCAGAAGAGGGTGTCAGATCTCTGGAACTAGAGTTATAGATGGTTGTAAACCACCAGATGGGTGCTGGGAACTGAACCCAGGTCCTCTGCAAGAATAACAAATATTCTTAACCATTGAACCATCTGTCCAGCCCAGAATGTACACTTTAAAAACATTTTGGCACAGAGGTGGGGGAGCTGTACAAATGGATCAGCAGTTTAAAGCACTGGCTAACTCTTGCAGAGGAAGCAGGTATGACTCCCAGCAACAACATGATGGCTCACACTTCAGTCCTCTATGGGCACCAGGCACACAGTGGTCCACAGCCATACATGCAGGTAAAACACTCATGCACAAATAATAAAAAATACATTTGTAAAATAATGAAGAAGAACCCACTTTGTCTAACCTACAAAAAAAGAAAAAGGAATTTGTGGTTTAGGTCAAGAAGTTGGCTTGGTTCCAATCATTAAGGATAGTCATTTTGCACACACAGGAGTGGCTAGGCCAAATTCCCTACTGAAGGTCAGCATGGAAATGAGATGGATTAATGAAGCCATTACTGAGAGCTATACCCTCATCCTTACTTCTTTGAAGCCAGGAACTTGAGGCTGCCAGATGCTGCATTCCACTGCCAGGAGCTCCCTCGCTTTGTTCTTTGGTCATATTGCCGAGCTTTAGCAAAACACCTAAGAAGAGCCAGTGAGCCTCTGCACTGTTTCTTGTTTGTTGCCATTCTTTATTAATTAGCCCTTGGAAAACATCAAGCCTGCGGTGGATGCTTCACAAAGCTTGAAGTCAGACAAGCTCGCCTGGCTGTATTTGTGAGGTTGGAAAGGATGGGAGGGTAGTGGCCTGATAATACAGTCGACTGGATTTTACATTTGAAGACTGGCATGCAGCCAACATCTGAAAGTGTTTCCTAGGCAAGGTGCCTAGCTGTGGTTTTTTTTCTGGATATTTTTCTAACTTATGCTAGTCTTCAGTAAATATTAAACCAATATGAGGTACATTCTGAGTAGTCCTTGCCGTAATTCCTGATCCTAAGAAAAGCCAGCACAGTCACGAGGTAGAAAGTGCCAGGGAAGAGGGGGCCCCTGGACACTAGCTAGCACTCACTTCCTCCGGGCCTTCTTTCCAAGGCGGGGTTAGGAAGCAGCTGCTCTCATTTGAGGAGGGAGGAGGGAGAGAGGTCAGGGGAAGCTTCTTTTCCACTGCTGTGCAAGACTGGGGGACGCGTGCGCTCAGGCACAGAGAGAGAGAGACAGAGAGGGAAGAAGAGAGCAAGAGACAGAGAGAGAGGCAGAGAGAGGGGGAGAGGGAGGGCGAAAGAGACAGACACACTAGAGAGACAGAGGGAAGGGAGAGACAAAGAGAAAGAAGAAGAGAGAGGGGGAGAAAGAGAGAGACAGACAGAGAGGGGGAGGGAGAGAGCCAGAGTGATTTGTGAAGCACGAGGAGAGAGGAAAAACATCAGAACCGGGTTAGAGGAAGTCCCGGAGAAGCCCCCAACTTGGGCACTGAAGTAGGAAGTGAAGCTTTGACTGGAAGGGTGAGAGATGATACTTTTATGGTCTTTTATCAATCTCCCATTTCAAGGCAGAAGGAAGGAAGCAGGGCGGGAGCACACTCCAAAAGTCAAAGCCTGTGCTCCAGTAGTTTCGTAGCCTTACTCCTAGAAGTTAGCGAGGGCCAGCGTGGTGTCTAGTATGTGCCCAGGTATACAAAGTAGCGGCCTGAGAACCGGGTCATTTGAGGAGTTAGTGCACCAGGCTTAGGCGGGGAGGTGAATTCAGTCACAGTGGTGAAGGAGCTAAGCTTTGCAGGGGTGCTCCCTGGGAGAGCAGAAGACCAGGCAAGGAGAGGGAGGAAAGGGGCGGGGATGGGGCCTCATGGTGGTGGTGAAGTGGACGGGAGGAGGGCCTAAGGTGGAGGGAGTTGACGACGAGGGGGAGGAGAGAGGGAGGGGAAACCGGAGGAAGCGAGCGGCGGCTGCTGGGGGAGGAAGGCAGGGAGGAGGAGCCGTGAGCCGCGGCGGTGGCAGCGGCTGCTGCGGCCGCCTGGGGAGCCCAGCCGAGTGCCGCCTGGGGCTGCGGGGAGTGCGGGGAGACGGAGAGATCGGTCGAGCCCGGGCGGCGGGGCCGAGCAGCGGGTGAGTGGAGCCCCAAGGGGACGCGGCGGCCCGTCCCCCGGGGGCCGGGCGAAGAGGAGCGGGAAGATGCGGCGGTGGCGGCGGCGGGGCGGAGGGTGGCGGCCCCGCGGCTCGGCCCCTGGCTGGCCCCGCTTCCCCGCCCTCCCTCTCAGCTTCCTCCCGCCGCCCGCCTGCGCCTAGGGGGCTGGTCCCGGGCGGGCCGCGGGCAGAGAGGGTGGTGCTGGCCGGGAGGGCGGGCGTGGAGGGGCCGGGGGGGGGTGGAGCTGGGGGTTCGGGAGTGTACCCGGGGGCGGGAGGCTGGACCGGGACCGCTCTAAATTGGCTGGAGAGGGGGCCCCGTCGGCGGCGAAGTTGCTAGCTGGGGGCAGAGACGGCCACGCGGTTGCAGGAGTAAGACATCCCCCCCCTCTCGTGGAGTGCGTGAGACGAGGAGTCCGGCGTCCCTGCCCTCCCCGTCGCCCTCCCCGCCTGCCCGGCCCTGCTAGCTCCTCTCCTAGCCTCCGGTGTCCCCTCTCTCTCACCCTCCTCTGCCTCCCGCTTGGCTCCCTCGGCAGTGCCGGGTCCCTTAGGTCCCCGCCCTGACCCTCTTGGCCTCCAACTTCCCTCGACCCCTGCTTGCTTGGCCACCACTCCCGTTCCCCTTTTCTTCCCTCGCTAGTTACCCCTCCCCGCTTCGTTAATTCCCGTGCAATTGCCTCTTTGAGACCTGTTTTTCCTCTCCTTCCTTTTAGATTGGCCAACGGCTCCTTTCAACCCTGCCTCGTTGGTGGCCACTGGAGAAGCGCGGGGGGCTCCCCAGACAGCCGTGGGGACGAGTTAGAGCCAGCACTTTAACCCGGGCCTCGCGTGTAGCTTTCCCTCCCCTGTTCTAGGTGCCCCAGTGTCCAGAGGGGGGTGCGGGTGTGCCCTCCTTACATGCTCCACCGCCCGGGCAACCCTTCGGTCTCGTGTTCCATCTCGCTCTTGCTTCCTGTACCGTAGTCAAGTGGAGCCACTTTGCATCATGTCCCGGTATAGCTACCAAAGTCTCCTGGACTGGCTCTATGGGGGTGTCGACCCCAGTTTTGCAGGCAATGGGGGCCCCGACTGTGCTGCCTTCCTGTCTTGGCAGCAGCGGCTGCTGGAAAGTGTGGTGGTCCTGACCCTGGCCCTGTTGGAGATCCTGGTGGCCCTTCGGCACATCCTGAGGCAGACGGAGGACGGTAGGGGTGGCCGTGGCAGCCAGCCACAGCAGGTGACCCAGCGGCCAGATGAAGGCAAGGAGAGCCTGAGCAAGAATCTGCTCTTAGTAGCCCTGTGCCTGATCTTCGGGGTGGAGGTGGGCTTTAAGTTCGCCACCAAGACCGTCATCTACCTGCTCAACCCTTGTCACCTGGTCACCATGATGCATGTGAGTCTGTTGACTTTTTCCTGGGCAGCCTAAGTGCTAAGAGTCATTTGTATGCTCAGGACACTAGTGTAGAACACTTCGTCCCTGTAGGAAGTGAGACCCTTCAAGATGATTTTTCAACCAGCGGCTGCCTTTGTGCTAACTTCAGCATTGCACAATGGATCAGCCCTACAGTGGAGGTGAAGAGCCCTAGAAATGACTTGCACTCTGAGCCCCATGCCCCTCCCCTCCCCTCCCAGTCCCTGCTGGAGCCTGGTCTTTTCACCAGCAGGAAAGTCCAGCCCCAGCTAGGTGCCCCTTCAGAATCCCAGCTGTGGCCCGTGGTGGCCCAGCCCTCTTGCCTTCTGTAGTAGCTCCCCACCCCACCCCGGGGGCCTGGTCACATGCTTTCCTGGAGGTGGTCACACAGGCTTCCTTGTCTCCACTGTGGTTCATTGGAAAAATACTTTCAGGGATCTCTCTTGACTCTTTCCTTTGGGAGTTTATGCTCTTAGGGAGAGGTCTACTTTTGGGTTGTGAGAAGCTTGAGCTGCTAAGAGCTCTCTGAACTCAGCGGCCCCATACTGATTTGTGAACTTTAGGTTGGAGATCTCTATCAGAGGTGAGAGGGTATTTACATTTTTCAAACCTGATTCTCTGTCCTCTGTCCTCTGGTCATGCTCCAAGGGTCCTCAGAGAGCTGATTTCTTTTGCTTTCCTGACTTCTACCCATTAGTTATGCTAAGGCAAACAGATGGGCTTGAAAGGGGAAATTGCCAGCTAGGTACATAATCTGTGTGAGGACCAAAGACTGAGAATTTCTTTACTCAGCATGAAGCTCTAAAGTCATGGTGGGACGACAGGGAAAGCAATTAGGTCTTTTTAGATTCTGGTCTGTGGCAAACTTGGTGTGTGTTACTGGGAGTAGTTTTGAAGCCCATCCTTAGTATCTTTATTGCTTTTACATTTGTTAAAGGTTGTTCTCAGGTGACTGGTGACAACCCCGCAGGAGGCAGGAGGAGTTTGAGATTATTATCCGCATTTTACAGCCCCTGCGGGGTTCAAGGAGAGAGGTCACTTGCTTCAAGGCAAAAGCTGGATTAGCATCTGGGATGGAAAGCCAGCTTTCCTTTGGAGTTAGTTGCAAGCCTTCAGACCTAAACTGGGAGTGGCACAGAGTGGTGAGTCCATCCTGTAGGACTTCACTGTATACTTGTGGCTCATATATTTACTAGCCTACTTTTCCTAGAAATCCATTTGGTTACACATCCTTGGCCTCAGTTTCTTGATCTATAAAATGTGGAGAATGACATTGGCCCCTTGGCATGTTGCAGCTGGCAAGAAGGTGCAGATAGCCCTGGAATAAAGGGATGGTATCAATTAGGTCACTAAAAGCATGGAAAAGAGATGAAGTGGGCAGTGGTTTTTTTTATTTCTTTTTACTTCCTTTTCCTTTTTTCTTATTTTTTTCCCCCAGAGGGCATTTTAGGAAGGGGTGCCATTCGCAGCTAGTCCAGGGTTGTCCTAGCTAGACCTTCTGTGCAAATTTGACCAGTCCTCTTTCTTGTTTCTTTTTAAATGAATGGCCTTTTTGTTAATGAGAGGAAACAATGCATCCGAGCCTGCCTTCCTCTGTGCCTCTTAAGACAGGAGTGCTTTTTTAGGAAGGCAAGTGGTGAGGGTCAGAGGGTGCCTCTACAAAGGGGTCTTGAGGCCTCTGGCCACCACCTATCTAGAAGGTCAACAAAGGGCTAAATTCAGCCTCACTGGGGCTGCTACTGTGATGACGTCAAACCTGGCAGCAGTCGTGATTTTTAAAGGAGAGATTTTAGAGGCTTTTACGACTCCAGAGACCTACTTCTGGAATTAATTAGTTGTATGGCTTTGGGGAAAGTCCCCTTTCTGGGCCTCAGTTTCTTTACCTGAAAGATGATACAGAGCTGTACTCCTAGCCCTTGACAGTCTGGTCTGTTGTTCTTTTGCCCCATAACCAGTGGCAGTATGACAGAGAGCTACTTTGGAAGGCTTTTGACCTCCTTGCACAAAAAAGGCAAATTGATCTCTTCTCTGTGGAGGTCAGGTAGCCAGCCAGCCTAGCCTTCACTTTTGATCCATATAGCTCCCAGTAAAATAAAGTTGTTGAGGCAACCTTTGGAGTCTCTAGCACTTCATGTCCAGGCCGATAGATGTTTGGGGGCCTACAGGCTGATCCTTCTGTGTAGTTTTTTTTCTTAGCCTATGCCCTGAAGCTATAGGGTGGAGGCAGAGAAAGGACTCCTGCTGACACATTCTTGCAGAGTCCTGGGATTGTACTCCTTTGTCCTCTGTCCCCAATCACTGCTTTGTAACCTTCTAAGATCTAATGCAGGCTTTGATGCATACGACTTTCTAGTGCCTTCTGTGTGGCTCTTCCTTAGAAGCAGGACCGTATGGATTTTTGAAAGTTGACGAGAGTTGGTAAAAAAAAAAAAATAATGAACAGCAGATGGTAGCGACCAGTATTATGACTTGGGTGCACAAATCACTAATGATACTTTGGAGGACTACTAATCACTTACATTTATCTAGCACTTTACCACTTGGGCATTATCTAATTCAAGACTGTGATAGATCAGCCTAGGCTTGGAGAAAAAGATGTTAAAATGCTTTCTGTGATTGTGTCTGTTGCAAAGGGGAGATATTATTAACCAGGAAATGCTTTTGCAAGTGAATTAGATGAATTAGGCTGTAATAAAGCAACAGACCTTGGAGATTAGAAGCACGGACAGGGCAAGGGGTTGTTAGCTGAAGGGAAAGGGGGTTTCAAGGTGGACATGCTTATGTTTGATAACGTGTCTTCACGACTCCATTTTGGCTTTCTAGAAAGTTCTTTCCCAGTCGAGCGTAACAAGGGCCATGTTACTTTTAGGCCAGGAAGTAGAAGAGTTGGAGGGAAAATTGGTTCCTTTCTCCAGCTCTCATTTTTCAGTCTGCAAAATATCATTTGCAACGCCTTGTTAAACAGACCCTCATCACAGCCATGCTGCTTTTGGGTGGCTGCCAACTGTAGTAACATAAGGAAGGGCATAACTTGTGGCTGAATTCTATCCCTGATTAACATTCCTGCTGTTGAGTTTTTTTAGTCTCGTGATTTCTCTGAGGTTTGAGGATCGGAGTCTGATAGTGGCTTGTAGGATTACATTAGTACCGGCCCACAACTCAGCTGAAGACGTGGATGCCCAGGTTAGCACAGTATTATTAAACCCCGTGCTAAATAGCAGGTCTCTCTGCCAGCTGCACCAATGAGAATTTCTTCAAGCATGGCCACTCAATCCCCTTTTGCCCATGATTTTTGGCAGGTATGCATTGCAGGGAATGAATTTACTGAGCCATTGGGCTGTTTACCAAAAATCTCCCAGCAACTTAGTGTCGCAGGTGGCTTTAAATCTCAGCTGCCACAGTGGGAATCTGGGATTAGTCGGGAGAGATTCTTGTAGCTGTTTAAGTCTGAAAAAAAAAAACAAAACAAAACTACAGTTTCTCGGCTGAAGAGTTAAAATGCCAGACAGGCTACACATGCTGGCGAATGCCTGCAGTCTCAGCACCAGGAGGTTTAGGAAGGAAGATGACAAGTTCAAGGCCAGTATGGCCTATATAATGAGACTGTCAAATTGAAACAAAACAAATGCAGTCTGGCTGATAGTGTCTGCAAACAGGGATCTTTGACTAACTTTAACACATTGGTTTTTTTTTTTCTTTCTTTCCTTCCTTCTTTCTTTCTTTGGTTCTTTCAATCTTAACTAATTTTCTTTTTCTTGAATCCAGTTGTGTTTGTCTTAAGAACTTAATGAAAAGATCTCCTTTTTTCCATGCCATATTTGACTGCTAAATTCCTGTAGGTTCCGCATGTGCCTATTAACATCTGACTAGGAACTGAATTTAGCCAGGTGCAACATTTGCCGTTTAATCTTCAATGCCTGAACACATGAAGCAGATCAGGTATTTAGCAAATTATAATTCATGATAATTCATCTGTAGCTCCCAGCAAGTACTTTATTTTTTTTTTTAAATTTTGGTCAGTAATATCGAACCCTCTCTTGTTTTTTAAATTTATTTTATTATTGTATGTGTGTGTATACCATCGTGCATATACAGAGGTCAAAGGACAACTTCCAGATGTTGGTTATCCTATGCATCTACTCTAGGTCCTGGCAGTTGAGCTCAGGATGTCACGCTTGCATGACAAGCACTTTTATTCTTTGAGTCATCTCTGCAGCCTAGGCCTCTTGTTTTAGAATTGTTTGTTGTTACATGTTCTGCCTTGAAAAATATATTGGTTTTTTTTTTTTTGTTTGTTTTTTGAGGCAGGGTTTCTCTGTGGCTTTGGAGCCTGCGCTGGAATTAGCTCTTGTAGACCAGGCTGGTCTCGAACTCACAGAGATCCGCCTGCCTCTGCCTTCTGAGTGCTGGGATTAAAGGCGTGCGCCACCACCGCCCGGCCTTGAAAAATATATTAATGAGGTTCAATTTTCACCAGATAGGACTTTCCTGCCTTGGGTTTGCTAAAATTTAATCCACCACCCCTTTTTTCTGTCTTTCTCTCTTTTGCTTTGTTTCTTTTTTTCTTTCTCTGTTCCTCTCTTTCTTCTTTCTTCCTTCCTTCCATTCTCTTCTTCCCTTCTTTTGTCCCTCCCTCCGTCCGTCCCTCCCTCCGTCCCTCCCTTCCTTCCTTATGAAAACTCATCAAGGTAGCACTTGCTGACCTCGAGCTCACTTTGCAGATGAAACTGGTCACGAACTCACAGACATCTGCTTGCCTCTGCCTCCTGAATGATGGGAATAAAAATGTGGGCCCCATCATATGGAGTGGTAAATATTCACAGATTCTGAGCTTTGGGCTGGGCGGGAGCCTAGTTGGAAAAGTGTTTGTCTTGCATGCCTGGAACTCTAGGTTCAAGCCCCACCGCTTGATAAACGAGGCATGGTGACACATGCCTGTAATTATAATACTGGGGAGGCGGAGACAGGAGGAGTCAGAAATTCAAGGTTATCTTCAGCTATAAAGCAAGATTTAGGCCATTCTGGGATATACGAGATCTGCCTCAAAACCAAAAACGAAACAAAATAAAAACTGAGCCTTTGATGATACCTTCTTTGACTTACTGAACACTCATGGGGTACATTCCATTTACCATATGATAGATTTGTTTTATAGAAAACCAGGCAAAGAGTTGAGAATGAGGCTTTCTTTTTCCCCCTTGACTGCAGATGAGACACACCTCACTCCCCATCTGGAGCACTGATTACTGTTCCTACAATGGGATCGATGTTCATGGGCAATGGGTACAGTGAGGAATCTAGCCATTTGCTGGCAGCTTATCAGATGGACTGTATCCTGTGTCATCAAACCAGGAGGGTACCAAGGAATTAATGTTTATATGGGTCTCAGCGTTGAGGCATGACATTATTTTATTCTTCCCTCCAGAGAAAATTGCAGAGAATTTCCCCATCTTTCATTGTCGCCGTCTGTAGGAGACCACATTCATTATAAACAGAGGTGGCTGTGGATTAGTGGATTAAGCATCTGTAGCTAACACTGGGGTTGAATATTAGGATGTCTATGGCTTTCTGTGGGAACCTGAGCAAATTATTTAACCTTTTCCTCTCCAGATCTTCACCATGAAAATGAATACAGGGAAAGGAAATCTTTTTAATTTGCGAAATAACTATGTAGTCTCTTATCTTAACCCAGCAAAGCTGATCAAAGCGGCAGATGACCAATATAGTCTTACATTAGTCTCAACCTCTTTTTATTTTTTTCCCAATGGCCAGTGAGAGCCATTCTTGTAACAATGCCTGTTGCTTTTCTCTGGATCCTTGCCCATGTCTCCATGCCCTTGTAATGCACAGCATGCCAAACTGGGCACTCTTAGAGGTCCAGATCCTACTGAGCAGGAGGAATGCGTTTGCCTCTTAGCCTTTTCATGCTGTGCACCTGTGAACACAGCCCACCACCATCATGCTTGCTTTGAAATAACAGTATGGTCCTGGCTCCTGCTCAATGCCTGATTGCAGGCTCAGTGGGTTTTGTTCCCTTACTGCGTGGCCACCAGCCACTGTTGCAGTCTTCGTGGGGCTTGTTTTCCATCCATTCTCCCTGCACGGTCTCCTCTGTTGCTTCTTCTCTTTGAAACCTTTTTAGAGGAGCCTGACCTGACTCCAGTTCATTCTGTTAAAATGATTTGTCCTCTTTTGCCAACCCTTCTCAACACTTCTCAGGATATTGGGTAAGAGGTTGGGGTACAGGTCAGGGGCAAGCGTGACTGACTCTCTGGGTTCAATCCCCAGCCCCTCAGCACATTTTGTTTGTTGTTTGTTTAGCGAGGGCTCTTGCTTTTGTCTGCTTGTTCAGTTTCCACTGTTAACAGAGACAGCGGTTTTTTTTTTTGCCTTTTTATTATTATTGTTATAAGAAGAATTTACATTTACTCCCCTTGTTCCTGGCCCTCCCGCTCCCCCACTACCACACCACCCTCCCCCTGCTTCTTTAAGATGGGGCAGGATACCCTGCCCTATGGGAAGCCCAAGGCCCTCCCCCCTCCATCTCGGTCTAGGAAGATGTGCATCCATATAGAATAAGTTCCCCAAAAGCCAATACATGCAGAAGAGCTAGGTCCCGGTGCCATTATCATTGGTTTCTCAGTCAGTCCCCACTGGCAGTCACATTCATAGGGTCCAGTTAGGTCTTATGCTCATTCAGTCTTGGTCCAGCTGGATTCTATGAGCTCCCAATAGATCGAGCACACTGCAGAGACAGCTTTTTATAAGAAAAGGCATGTAATAGTTTAACTCCGTGTCATGCAGGCATACAGTGATGTACATGCATGTTAATTGGTGTGGACCTGGATAATGGTGACTAAGTGACTGACAGACTTGATGTTTTGTGTCCCCTCAGCCATGGTGACCTATGTTTCCTTGAGGTCTCATGGACATGGTTCATATGTCTGTTGTGCTCACGAGGTCAATCTTCTGATCTGGTTCTTTTGTTTGTTTGTTTTTTGCTTTTTTTCGAGGCAGAGTTTCTCTGTGTAGCCCTGGCCATCCTGGAACTTGCTCTGTAGATCAGGTTAGCTTCGAATTCACAGAGATGCTGGGACTAAAGGTGTGCACTGTCACCGCCTGGCTCTGATCTGTTTTTGAAATAGCCAGAGGATAGAATCGGGCTCAATTTTAGAGCACACAAGTCTTGTGGAAGTTCTGCCACAAAGAGGGCTTATTAAAACCATGAGGCACTCTGGGTCCAAAGTACGGCTTTCATCCTGATCGGGAAATTATGCTGCTGGATTTTTTTCCTTTATCCCTTGGCAGACATCTGGGCATGACAACTTTAATTTCTTGCTTTACTATAGAAATAGAATGGTATTAGGCCAGTGACTCACTTTTCTTTTTCTCCCATACTTTTCAGTCGTAGCTCATTGTTATTGTGTCTACTTGAAATATTCTCAACAAGAGCCAAGTTTTTCCAGCTTGTCCTTGTCTTTCATATCTTTTTATTATTGTCATTTATTCTGAAGTACTAGAGAATGGATCCCATCCTTTGTGTGTACTAGGTAAGTGTCATACCAGTGAGCTGTAACCAAGCTCCACTTTTTTGCTGTGTGCATATCCTTTGCTGCATTGAGAGTATGTCTGTCTCGAAGGTCTGGCCAGGCTGACCGGGCATGAAGAGAACTACGGATATGGAGAGTAGTGATTAGCTGCTTATAGTACAGATGCCTGGCTCCCTCTATAGACACCCAAGCAGGTCCAAGGTAAGGATAGCATTGTAATTTTTTTTTTTTTTTTGGAGATAGGGTCTCTCTATGTAACCCACTATGTGACCCTGGCTGTCTCAGAACTCACAGAGGTCTGCCTGTCTCTGCCTCCTTAGTGCTAGGATTAAAGGTCCTACCACAAGGGGTGGGGACTGGCTTCTGAATTTTTTCATTGGGTTTTGAGACCGGGTCTCTGTAGTGTGAATCTAATTGATCTTAGTAATAAAAACCTGGAGTCAAATATTGGGGTGAATGCTGAAAGATCAGAGAAGTAAAGGAGCCAATCTACAGAATCCTCAGACTGAAATGACTGAGCTCCTGTCTCCTCCCCCTTATATTCATGTCTCCTCCCAGCCATATTATTCCCTGTCTCTGCCTCCCTAGTACTGGGAATTAAGGCGGAAATCTCAAGTGCTTGGAGCAAAAGCGTGGGCTCTGCTTCTCTTTTAGGCTGGCTGAATCTCAAGTAGCCTGGTGTGACCTTGACCTCTAGATCTTCCGGGTTTCCACCTCCCAAGTGCTGGGGTTAAAGGTGTGTGCCACCACTGCCAGGCCTCTGGGTTAACTAGTGTCTGGCTCCACCCTGTGATCTTCAGGCAAGCTTTATTTGTTAGGGCACAAAGTATCTCTATGTAGCTCTCTGGCTCTCCAGAAACTCATGATATAGAGAAGACTGGCCACAAACTCACAGAGATCTGCCTGCCCCTGCCTCCCAAGTGCTGAGATTAAAAGTGTGCACCACTACCCTCAGCTTTGCATTTTCTCCTTGGTGAACTGGGAAAGTGCCTAGCTTGTAATTTGTAATCCCAGCACTCCGGAAGTGAACTGTCTCTCACAAAAACAAAACTACTACCCCCAAACCAAACAAAACACTCTCATGGTTCTAAGGTTGGCTGGTCTCAGGTCCCATTTTGGAGGACATCCCATGGCTGAAATAGTAAGTGGGAACATGACTCATGTGCTTGACCTGACTGATGTGAAACTGGGTAGCTTGTGGGCAAGACATTTAGGTTTCTGAAAGCAGTGTATATAGGTTGGTAGTATAGGCTGTGTAGGTAGTTTATGTAGTTTATAATGCATGTAGTATGGCTTAAGGGAGAGGGTAAGGTCTTGAAATTTTTGTGAGGTGGCTTTTAAGGGAGTTATCACATAGAATATGAAGCAAACCTTTGTTGCCTCCTAATTCTTCTTTATTCCTCTCCTCTAAGCCAGTAGGTCTCTCAACTGACAGGAGGCCATTTTGACCCCTGATTGTGGCTAACTCCATGTGTTTGGTTTAGTTTTAGATGGTTGTGAGAATATATTCGTCCTTAAACTTTTTTGAGATTTTTGTTTTATGTGTATGGATGTTTTACTTGCATGTATGTCTCTGCTGCATGTATGACTGGGCACCACATGTGTTCCTGGTGTCTGCTGGAAGTCAGAAGAGGGCATGGGATCCCCCAGGACTGCAGTTACTGATGGGAGCTACCATGTGGGTGCTGGGAACTGAACCTGGATCCTTTGGAAGAGCAATTCCTATGCCATACTTCCAGCCTCAAATTTGTTTATTCCTATATTCATTTAATAGACGTTTATGAATGCCTGTCATATGCCAAACATTGGAGCCAGGCTCTGGAGATAATAATCAGTATTGGATCTTACGTTGCTCATAGTTTAGATGAAAAAGACAAGACAATGCATCAACTAATTTGTAATGTTATGTGTAAAGTCATATCAGAATGTCAGAATGAAGCAGAAGGGTAAGGTGTTCTCTTTTTTCCTTTTTTGGTTTTTTTTTTTTTTTTTGAGACAGGGTTTCTCTGTGTAGCTCTATCTTGGAACTTGCTTTGTAGATCAGGCCAGCCTTGAACTCAAATCCACCTGCCTCTGCCTCCCTGAGTGCTGGGCTGGGAAGAAAGGTATGCGCCACCACTGCCTGGCAAAGGCGTTTTCTATAATGCATTTAAGGAAGATTTTTTCCTCTTGAGGAAGTGATATTTGATTTGAGCTGGCTCATATAGGAGGCATGTTAGCTTCATGAAAGTAAGGACCCTTGTTAGTCTTGGTCTCTGTTTATCTAGAATGAGGCCCAACAGAGAGGGAAAGAAGAGAATTCTAGACATAAGACACAATGTATGGGCCAGTCATGGGAGCATAGGCCTTTAATCCCAGCATTGAGGAGGCATAGGCAGGCTGATCTCTGTGAGTTTTAGGCTATCCTAGTCTATATAATGAATTATAGGCCAGCCACGGCTACATTGAGAGAGATCCTGACCTTAAGAAAAGAAAGAAAAATAAAGAAACAATGTGTGAAGGGCTGAGGGTGTTGATGTTCAGGGTTGTAAATTTGATTTTGGCCCTTGCTAAAACAAAAGCAAAAAATTCTAGATCCTAGTGCTGCTGCCTCTTTCCTAGCCAGTGTCTCATCTGTAACCTTGTGTTTTATCAGGGTTGCATTTCCTGCTTCTTCCTCATCAAGGCAAGTGAATCTTTAAAAATGCTTTGTCATTTCTGGGCCATTGATAAAAGTCCCAGACTTTTATCCTGAAGTTTCAGTAGGGAATATTCAATACAGAGAGTCGTCTTCTCTGCCCTGTCCCAAGTAAGACCCATGCCATCAAGGACAGATGCCCGGAGCACTGAGGTAAGTTATCAGAGATCAGTGGATATAGCATGCACCCATGTGCAACCCAGAGGCGATTATTGATTTGTTCATGAGATGGTTGCCCTTCTGAATGAGCTAGCTTCACAACAGAAACAGAATTCAACATGTCTTCCCTCCTCCCTCCTTCCTTCCCTATCTCCTTCTCTTCCCCCTTTCCTTCCCTTTTTTTCAAGACTTGTTGCTACCTTCCTAACTTTCTTTTTCATACTCTTTCTTTCCTATTTCTCTGTCTTTCTACCTGACAACTCCATTCAAGTTGGCCTTCTTCCAGAGTATTTCATGCTGTAACACAGAGCCTTCTACAATGCCTGTTCCAGGACTGGCAAGATGGCTCAGCAGGTAAAGGCACTTGCTGCTAAGCCTGTTGCCTTGGATTCAATCTCTAGGACTCACTTAATGGAAGAAGAGAGCCTCTCCCTGCAAGTGGTCTTCGGTCACACTGAGTAAATAAATGTAATAAAAATCTCCATTTCATTAGAGAATGGGGCATCCCCGGGGGAACTGGGACAGATGTACCTCCATTTTAAAGGTTCACACTGAAGTGGGAATGGCATGTGGGCAGACTCCATTGGCTATTTGGGAAAGAAGAAGTTAAGAAACTATGTTTTCCCAGTTTTAACATATTATCCTTCAACATTTTTTGTAACGATGAATTTTTGGATATTTTATTTTTAGTGTGTGTGTGTGTGCGCACGCGCACGCGCATATGTAAAGATCAGAGGACAGCTTTTGGAGTTGGCTCCCTCCTCTTTCTGTGTGGGTCCTGAAGATGGAACTTAGGTTGTTAGGTTTGGCACCAAATGTCTTTACCTGCTGACCTGTCTTCATATTCCATTATTATTTCATTTTTAAAAATGAAAGAACCAGGCCAGGTATGGTGGCACACATCTTTAATGTCAGCACCGGGGAGGCAGAGGCAAACAGATCAATGTGATAAATCAGGGGCCAACCTGGTCTACATAGTGAGTTCCGGGCTAGCCTGGGCAATGTAGTGTGGCAGTGTCTCAAAGAAAAAAAAAGACAAATTATTTTTTTAAATTGAAAAAAGCTGTTGCATTGTTTATTTTAGAATTTTTCCTTTGCATTGGACTGGAAGTTGAGTTTCTTTGTCTCTAGACAAAAATCTAAAGTCCAGCTTCACTGGATTAAAAGTACTGTGAGCATAAAGAAGGCAGACAGCCTATTATACATAGTTCTTTAAAAGGGGTGGGAGTGGAAAACGCTTTGACTTAATGCATTTATTTAAGACATTCTACTCAGAAATTTGAGGCTCTGGGCTTTGGATTTTTCATGTTTTCTAATGGTAGTGTAAACAGAACTGCTACGCACATGCAGAACGAATATAATTATTCCTCTTGCTACTCACTGCTGTCATTTTCTATGATTTCTTTGTGTGAATTTGTTTAAAAGAAAAAAAACCCTTTTCATAATGACTATTTGAGTTAAAAACTCAGTAAATCTCACCAGGAGTTGTGGCACACACCTTTCCTTCATCCCAATATTCAGGAGGCAAAGGCGGGTGGATCTCTGAGTTTGAGGCCACCCTGGTCTACATAGTTTTAGTATAGGCAGGACTACATAAGAGACCTTATCTCAACACCCCCCCAAAAAAGAAAAACCCCTGAAATGAAATCAATAAACCTCGTTTTCAAAGAATAATTCCTAGTTACCTTTCCCTGGTCTATGGTTCTATTTTTTTTTTTTTAAAGCAGCTGATTTTTCCCTCATTTCCTGCCCAGGGTTTATGCTTTTTGTTTAGTTTCTTTTGTTTTTTTTTGTTTTTTTTCAAGGCAGGGTTTCTCTGTAGCTTTGGAAAAGTTTGTGTAGCTGTCTGTCCCTTTCCACCCAGGTGGAGCATTGTGCTGCCCTGGTCGCTTCCAGGGCATGTGGGCAGCAGGGCAAGTGCTTGCATCGTGGCATGCTGGGCAGGACCAGTGCAAAGGCTGGCCTGCGGCAGGCGCTCAGGTGTGTAGAAGGAGAACAAGATCATCTGGAGGGGAAAGGAAGCATGAGCCTGTCATTGTCCCATCTCAGTGCCTTGTGCCTCCCAATCCTCAGCACGCATCAGCAGCACTGTCACCTTGGGGTCTCTTTTGCCTGTGAGTGGAATGGCCTCTGCCAGTTCACCAGCTGTGTTTGCAGAAAAACTCGAGCTGACTGTGCTCTGGCTGTTGCTAGCAAAGAGACATTTCATTCAGGTGCTGATTAAATACGGCACCGAGCCAGATTGCACATTAAGGCCCTTAACTGTGGCCCTGGGAGCTCTGAGTAAACATTTATTAGATGTTCTGGGCACAGCAGTAGCCGAGGACCGCGCTGAGGCGTTATCTTCAGAAATCGGGTTGAAGGAAATGGGAGCTAAGAGACACTTCTAGAAGGAGATGGATCTTTTTTCCTAGAGTCACCAGACCTGAATTGCTGGTATGGACACGGAAGGACTAGAGAGGTTTCCTCACTGACATTAACCTGCCAAGACTCAACACGTCTGGACTGGGACCCTGCAGGCTTCCTAGCTGAGTAGGGCGATAGAAGTGTCATCTCCTTGGCCTAATGTAAGTCGGGCCTAGTGAAGAGAGCTTTTGAATTCTTCTGTTTCCTAGGTTTGGCTTTGAGTTTCATTACCATGTGACCTGGGGCATGCTGTATAACCACTCTTCTCAGTTTCACTCATCTGTAAAATAGGAGAACGAATAGCACTCACCAGACAGGGTTGTTGTGAGAATTAAATGCAATCATTTCAGTCAAGAATTGAGCAGAAGCCTTGGCTCACTGTTAGCAAGCAATGGACGTTAGCTTGTCCTGGCAGTCATTGTGGTACTGCGTATTTCAAGGCAGGGCTGGTATATGGTGGGAATGTGGTCTGAAGTGTTTGTAGTCTTGACTTCAAATCCTTTTAGCTATGTAACCCTGGGTAGCTGAGCCCATGTGTCTTTGTTTGTGAAATGAGATGATCACATGTAAATATATACCAGGGTTGAGTAAAGACTGAAAAACTCTTAGTAAGTCGCTTATGATAGTACATGGTGTGCACACAGTGTGCATTCAGTATCTCAGTTGTGATAGTGATTGTGAGGGTGACAACAGTCACTCCTACTACTGTCACCCCAAGTACCATGATGACATCTGAAATGAGAGGTGTCTTCATGATTAGCATTATAACTGTTGCTATTTTCAGCTTGGGTGCCTGATGGTAGGGATTTGATACTGGATTTAGGATTTTTGTTAATGAAAGATCCCCTGGAACCTTTGTGTCAGGTATGCAGTGGGCAGAAATACTGGTTTTCATGAAGCTAGCACCTGACTGGTAATGGTTGTTAGCATTATGAAGGTTACTTGAGGTTAACCAGTACTTTGGAGGAATGGGGGTCAGGAGGTGGCTCTGGTGGCTTATTCCTGCTCTGTATCAGTGGGCTGACTCCATGGTGCAAACTGTCTTGAGATTGTTAGCCTAGGAAACCAGTGAGTAGATGAGCAAAAGTATGAAAGGAGTGGTTTTTGGTGGGTGAGGCGGATAAAGAAAGGTGAATGGGTTTCATTTTTGCATTTTTCTTAATGTCTTTTGATTGAGGGAATTGTTCGTGGAGAATGAACCACTCACAGGCTTTAGAGAAGGGCAGGTTTATTTTTCACTTTTTATTTTGTTGCCAAGCTTGGGGATAGAAGAACCCCAGGCCATGTGCATACTGGACAAAATAGTCTACCACTGAGCTACATAGGTACCCAGGCCCAGAAGAACAGGTTTTAAAGCAGGCCAGTGTCTTAGGTGAAGGGCAAGCACAGTGTGGTGGAAAGGGTGCTGCTGGGGGATCAGACTCCTGAGGCCTTTACTTAGATTATAAGCGAATGAACAAGACAAAACAGTACCTCCAACAAATCACAATGCCGGCTGCCATCCTAGTGTTTGGTAAACCTCTCCTTTCAAGAACTACCGCTGTTTTAAAAAAGACTATGCTCTGGAGTCTGAGCCACCAGTCACTTGAGGGAGAACCAATTTAAATGCGGTTTCCAGGCCTTACCCCTTTGTCGTGTAACTTTACAGCTGTGGGTTAGGTGGAGTGCCTCACCCTCACCCTCACCTTGGAAGATCCTTGGGTGCATTCACAAGCATTGGTGGGTAAATAGGCAGTTCTTTAGTTGAAGACTGGGGAGGCAAGCTAAGGTGTTCTCCTGCAGTGGTCCTGGTTTCCTGAGAGAGCTGTTTGAAGGGCAAGCGAGCAACAACCCAAGGGAAGGGCAGACATCAGAAATGAGCTTTTCCAGATTCACCCACCATTCTGAGACCTAGGAAAGTTTGCAATAAAAAGGATTCTGTTCTCCGGATCCCTTTGCATTTGGTAAGGGTTTTCTTTATTGAAGCTTCAGGCACTTGGGTGTGTGCTCCTGTCCCTGCACTTCATTCTCTGTACCTGCCGGAATGTTGCTGAGGTCCCTGTGCACAAGTGCCTCATTATCTTGAATATTTTCACACTGGGCCCCCTGGGCTGCCAGCTGCTGCTTCTCCGCACCCCTCCCCCGGGTATTTCTCCTTCCCAGCCACGAGCAATATGGGTACCCAGAGGAAAATGACTCATTTTACCTGTAGGTCTCCACTCTGTATGACTGCCCCAGCCGGCTCTCCTAAGAACCATCACGTGCGACCTAGCACAAGCCAAGGTCAAGTGTCCTTGTTCGCTTGTGGGTGGTTTTTTTTTTTTTTTTTTTTTGCCAGTAAGTGAAGTAAAAGAGATTGACCTCCAGTCCCATGGCTGTCCTCCCTGGAAAGGCCTCTTGGGAGGGGAGGATTGTCTTGGGCCTAGTATTGGCCAAGGTTGAGTTGGGTTTGCAAAGAATGTGAAGTCCGCAGTGTTCCTGGGTCTGCTGACCAGCCCGTTCTTGTTTGGCCATGTTTCATTTCACAGCTAGCACTGTGTTTGCTCAGATGGACGCATGTGGAAAGCAGGCTTGAATCAGCTTCCCAAATTTCTTACTCCCTGCTTTCAGTCTGTCCTGAAAAACAATATGCAAAGTACATTGTGATCCACACCTGTTATCATTATTACATTTTTAAAATCCTCCTTTTCCACAGTCCCTTTGCTGTAACCTGGGATTAAATCCTGAATCCTGCTAGTTTCATTGATAATAGAACTTCAAAACTAACTCAGAAGGAAATGTAAAGAACATTTTATTAGCATTTTAGAGAAAAACAATAGGCCAGCCAAGTTGTAGATCCTGGCAGCTGCCTGGAGGAGGATGTGTAAGAGGAAGGCAAGTCATGTTTTTGAGCTGGATGTAAGTTTGCAAGTAGCTACACGGGAAGGGAGGGGGAGCATGAGAGAAAGAATAAAAACACTTGATGTCAGAACAAGTAAGTGCATGTGGGACTTATCTTTTATTTTCATTTCGCTTTTCGAGACAGGGTGTCACTGTGTAGCATTGGGTGTCTGGAACTCATTCTGTAGACCAGGCTGGCCTCGAACTCAGAGATCCATCTGCCTCTGCTTTCTGAATTTGGGATTAAAGGTGTGAACAGGATTTATTTAAGTTTCTATTGTATATACGTAGGATTTTAACTGCTACCCAAAGAAGGAATAAAAAGGAGGGAAGCAAAACATTATGCTTTTTGAGTTAGAAATCAGAAAAGCAGGGCAGGCTTAGCAGCAAGTGCCTTGAGGAAGAAGCTTTTGGGATGTATAAGTACACTGTCTTATTGAAAGAGGGCAATTAGTTCTCCCATCTCCTCAGCCAGGTGCTCAGCTTTCCTGACGGTGGTCTCCTAGCACAGTGGCAGGCACAAGTGGGTTAATGACCGAGGGCAGGGAGGGTGACAGTAGCATGCTTTGTGATGTTGTGACCTTTTGGGGAGTCTAGAACATTGTTTTTGCTCCAAGCCAGAGACAGAACTTAGATCTCATTTTCTTAACTCAAAATCCTGTAACTTGAAGTAGAGATATCGAGAGGAGGTTACCATTCCTTGAATAGCCAGCCTCAGCAAAGCTCTGCTGCCTCTGCCTTCCTTTTGTATAGCTTTGTGGATGCTAAGGAGGAGTAATTGTGGTGGTTCCCTTTCTTAAAATTGGTGTGTTGTTGGAGAAATGAGGGCAGGACCCAAAGCTGGGCATCCTCTATAACCCCCCCCCCCCAGTCTGATGGTCCTCTATCTCTTTTCCCCATTCTTCATGTCTTCCCTTGTCAACAGGTTTCTCATTTTCTTGTCATGTACTTTAAGTATAGCTGGTTGCCAGTTCTGGGATTAGAGGTGTATACAGCACTGTAAGTGGCATGATTGCCCTACAGAAACTTTTCTTGCCTTTTGATTCTCCTGCACACCTTTGAATGACTATAAACCAGGAATAGGGTCTGAGGGGCTAAGAAGCATGAGATTTCAGAGGAGGGGCTCATTATGTTACACACTCCTAGAAAAATTGACAGTAATAATAACACTTGTGACTTTGTGTTTTCTTTGTTTTTGTTTTTTGAGACAGGGTTTCTCTGTGGTTTTGGAGCCTGCGCTGGAACTAGCTCTTGTAGACCAGGCTGGTCTCGAACTCACAAAGATCCGCCTGCCTCTGCCTCCCGAGTGCTGGGATTAAAGGCGTGTGCCACCACCACCTGGCTGTGACTTTGTGTTTTAAGACAAGGTGTTTGTCTTTTTATGTAGTTCAGGTTGTCTGAGAACTCAGGAGACTTATGTCTCTGTTTCTGAGTTTCAGGATTAGAGGTGTGCACCACCATGCCCCAAACCGATTTGTAACATTTCGAATACTCATTAGATATGCTTTAGGCTTGGGGCTAAGTCTGCTGCCCACGTGTTACTTCGTTTGCAGCCTTGCACAAAGGTCACTTTGGAGTTACCTACGTTTTTCCCTTCTTCTAGTTCATCTCCCCGTTTGTTGACTTGCAGACCCAGGATATTTTAGCAACATGTTCTTCGATTGTTGAGTCAGCTGAGTGATGGGGAGAAGAGCTAAAAACAAAACAAACAAAACCCTCAGAGGTTAGCTCAGAGGTGTCTATCCTCTCTCATTTTCTATTTTCTTCCTTCCTTTCTTTTCTTTCCCTTCCTCCATTTCTCTCTCAGGGTTTCTCTGTAACCTCCCTGGCTGTCCTAGAACTCACTTTGTAGACCAGGTTGGTCTCGAACTCACAGAGATCTGCCTGCCTTGGCCTCCTGAGTGCTATGATTAAAGGCATGTGCTCCCACACCTGGCATCTTTCCTCATTTTCTAGAGGAGCAAACAGAGAGGTGAAATGACTCCCCAAAGTTGTAGGTCAGAGAGTGAGGTCGAAATTAGTGTATGAAGAACTCCTTTAGCTGTGAGAAGGATTGAGAACCTCTTCATCAAGATCAGCATGTTAATAGCACGTGCAAAATAAGAAAGCCTGAGCTATGCAAATGTGTAGCTACACCAGTTACCAGTCTGTTCAGTAGGGATGCCCTTGAGCTTTCTCCCAGCTCTGCTCTTTTCTTTCTTATTCAAATGCCATTCTGTTGTCCACTATTTCTGTCCAATCTCTTATTTGGGACCACGGAACCTAAGGACTCTCAGCAGATGTCCAGTGTCACAGATTTGCGTGTCTACCTGTGGCAAAGTTACACAGCTAAATGGGAGCCGTGCTGGATTGTCTCTGGATTCCCAACTTAGTTTCATATTGTGATCCCATGCGTGGCCTCCTTCCACTTCTAAGTGTTGCAGCATACAGTAGAACTAGAAACTTTTTCCTGTGGCACGTGGGATTAAACTCGAGACTTTTGTACACGCTGGCACTTTACCCCTAAGCTACATCCCTAGCCCCAGAAATCTTGTGAAGTTTGAACATTGCTGTCATAGCAGTTCTCCTTTGGCTGCAGTCTGCCTGTGTATCTACTTGGTACAGTGATTTCCTCTGCTGTGGCCTCCCCCCCCCCCTTGCCTTCGCTTCTCCACAGGAGAGCCTGATCTTGCTGCCTGCCTGTCACGGACAGGTGGCGCTGGGAGCTGTGTGAGCATGTGAGCCTGCTTGTAGAGCCAGTGTGGCCCAACTCCAGATGCTGTTTGCTTACACTCATTACATACACAGCTGTGGCTAGAAAGAGGCCATTGCCTCCTCCATGAAAGAGACTAGCATCTGAGATTTGGATTGGAAGTTATCGGAAGGTAGCAGCTTTGTCAAGTGTAAGCAACAGTGGTCAAAGAAGAAAAAGGCTGAGATGATCTACTCACCTACTGGTCTTGAACAGTGCACAGTAATAGAAAGAGTACTGGGTTTAGTACAGGGTAGACCTGGGTCCTGGTTTTAGCTTTGTTACTAACTGCTTGACAACACCAAGTTGTTTGGGATTGTCAAGTAGCCTGTTTGTGCTTCAATCTTCTTATAGAATAAGACATAAAAGACATATGTAGCTAGTTAAATATACAGGCCCCAGAGCCGGACTAGCTGGCTTCGAATCCCAGCATGGCTGCTTTCTAGCTTGGCTAAGTTTGTTGACATTTCTGGGCCTGGTTTATTTTCGTTTCTTTTTTCTTTAGGTTTCCAAATTTATCCTTTTCTCCTCTTTGTTGCCAGGTGAATATACATGAAGTGTTTGGGTCTATTTCCTTAACTGTGGACTAGTAATAATACCAGTATCTCTTTCATGAGGTTTTTTTTTTTTTAAGACAGGGTTCTTGCGTATAGCCCTGGCTGTCCTGGAGTTCACTCTGTACACCAGGTTGGTCTTGAGCTCAGAGATCTGCCTGGCTCTGCCTCCCAAGTGCTGGTATTAAAGGTGTTTGCGACCACTGACCAACAGAATTTTTAAATTTATTTTTATGTGTCTAGTTGTTTTCCCTGCACGTGCATCTGTGCACTTTACAGATGCCCAAGGACACCAAAAGAAGACATCTTGTCTCTTGGGGCTAGAGTTACAGGCAGTTATTATTATATTATTGTCTGTCATGTAGGTGCTGGGAGTCAAACCCTGGTCCCCAGGGAGAACAGTCAGTGTTTTTAACCCTTGAGCCATCTTATGAGGTTCTTTTTTTTTAAATTCTTTTTTTTTCTTTTTTTTATATTTATTTATTCATTATGTATACAATATTCTGTCAGTGTGTATGTCTGCAGGCCAGAAGAGGGCACCAGACCTCATTACAGATGGTTGTGAGCCACCATGTGGTTGCTGGGAATTGAACTCAGGACCTTTGGATGAACAGGCAGTGCTCTTATCTGCTGAGCCATCTCTCCAGCCCCGCCTTGATGAATTTTTAACCAGTGTCAAGCCGGGTCCTCTACACATCAAAATGCAGTTTCGGACCCACAGGGGCCAGACATTCCTACAGAGCCTGTGCCCAGGATCCCTACAGGGAGGGTGAGACTGGAGAAGAGAGGGGCCCTCAGGAGTGACCCCAATGGAGGTACGGAAGCTAGGCCTGCAATCTCAAGAAAGACTACGGGGAGGAGGGACAGTCTTTTGAAATCATGACAAGCTATTGTCGTGTACAAATGGGTTAGGATGTGTGCATATAGCCATCCT
>JAQHUG010000075.1:3190964-3205682 GCA_028555095.1 Dicrostonyx torquatus
TGGAAGAGCAGGCAATGCTCTTAACCACTGAGCCATCTCTCCAGCCCTGAGATTCTTTCTTATAAGGATTAAATACAGGACTGCTAGGGAAGTGTTTGGAGTGGAGTGAACAAATGTTCAGAGGTATGAGCCAGACCTGTTTGGAAGGGATGGATGACCTCTGCCCTTTGTGTACTGTCTTGTAAATAAAATGCCAAGCAAGAGGAATCACCCTTTTTAACAAACGTAAGCTTTTTGTTAATGTACAGAATAATCGGGATGAAGTGGGTGGCAAATGTAACGATTATTTAACCTGGGTCACTAGATGAACAAACTGATGGCTGGAACTAAGGCACATTCTGGGAAGACTCCTAACAGTACATGCTTTTCTTTCCAACTCTCCAGCCACTTAATTTGAGATGTGTGATTTTAACGGCCCCATGAGGACACTGGGAAGGCAGAAGCAGGGTCAGCACTGCCTGACAGCTCCAGCATTTATACAGCCACTGACACCTCTTTTTTCTTCAGTCCTTTTCATTTTGTCTTTAATCCATCACTTCTCTCTCTTCTTATCCCTCTGTCCTAGTTCATCTAATTATTCATTATCTTTATCGTCATCACCGCCATCATCTATATCCGGTGTCTTCTTGCAGCAGTCTACTGATGGAGAGTCCCTGCTTTAAGTATCTTTCCTGCTCTGTCTACTGCTCCTGCTCCTGCCAGAGTGATACATTCTTGAAACAACCATCAACTGCTCTCAGTTGTCTTTCTGTGGGGATGGCAGACAAAGAGGTGTTCTTGGCTGACGATGCTAATCAGCCATAGCCATGTTTCCCAGGGAGTATCTGTTCAGGTTCAAAATGTTTTTAGAGTAATTTTCTAGTCAGCCACTTATCAAATCAGTCAGAGGTGGCACACAGACAGGGTCGGTGAATGCAGAACTCCTTTAGGGAATCAAGGCCTGAGCTCCATACATTCAAACTGAGGATCAACCACGATTCTGCTCCCAGCCCTTTCAATTTTGTTTTTTATTTGTGCTTTCAGATTGAGTCATGCACGCTGTGTCCTTCCATGCTTCCCTGAGTTTATACTTTGTTCATGCTGCACCTTCAATGAGATATACTCTTTTCTTCCTATTGAAATAACTGCTAGTCAGTCAAGGCCTGGTCCAGGCAGTCACCATGAAGCTGTCGCCAGGCTTCCAAGCCTGATTTAAGGGCTCTCGTCTATTTTAGCATGTTGTTCTGCCCTATGTTATGTAACTGTTTATGCCTTGTCCCTTCCTCAGAGTTTATGTCCCTTAAATATGAGGTCTGGTTATTTTAAGTTAGTTTTTCTATGTTCTAAATTGTGGTGCACCCTAGGTAACCCCCTCTCCCTTCCTCTCTTCCTCCATCTCCAGACAGGCCTCAAACTGTAAGTACCTAAGGCTGGCCTTGAACTTTTGATCTTCCCGCTTCCGTCTCGTGGGTTTCCAGGCCTTTGGGGATCATAGCCGTGTGCAAGCATGCTGGCACCTTCCAAGCACTGTCAGTTGTCCTGTGTCCCTGGCTCCTTCCTGTTTCTATTGAAATTTGTTTTTGAGTTAATTGAGTTTTGTTCCTTTCCTTTGCTTTTCAGATGAAAAGATGGTCTTAGAGAAAAAGGTCATGAGTACATTTTTGGGGTTTGTTTAAATTTCAGATGTTTGAGATATTCAGACCTTTGAGGCTGGAATATTCCCTAGGCAACTGAGGTGTGGTGAAGACTAGAAATGTCAGGTAAGGCGGCATTTGCCTCAAGAATATAAAGGAAGAAAAGACAAGGTACATCCTTGAAGCTCTAATGAAAGTGGAAGAATATTCTAGGGAGTGTTTCCTTTTAGGGACAGAAAGATGTTTCAGCAAAGGAGCAACCATATTGGAAGTGGAAAGACACCCAGGGAAGTGGGGTGATACTCAGGAGTGGCATGAGTTTCAGCAAAGGCGCTGATCCTCTGCCAAGCAATGCTGAGACGGGAGGCCCAGAGGGACTTAAGAAAAGGCTTGTCCTCTGTTGCCAGCCACTCCACCCACCTCTAAATATTTACCCTATAAATGTTAATGTGTGAAGACCTTTGTGTGTGTGGCTCTTTATGGCAGTTGGTAAACAGAACATTGGGAATGAATCCATCAGTAGTCGAATGGTAAATCAGGTCAGTGACTATTGTGTGGCTTTCAAAGGAGGCTTCTGTAACCACTTTGAAAGCTTCTCACTGTACATTATTAAAAGGAAAAGGAACAGTAGCAGAATGATATGCATGAGAGGAAAAACCCTTTATAGGTGCATTTCCTAATGAGCACACTCTTAAAATGTCTGGAAGAACATACACCAAAGAGTGCTTATTCCTGAGTGGTTGGGGGAAGGGACCCACTGTAAACTCTTACTTGCTATCATCCTATATTGTGTTTATTTGCTTTGAGCTCAGATTTTCAACAGTGATTAGGAAAAATGTTTGGGCTTATGGGAGTAGCTCAGTGGTAGGACACTTGCCGGGAGTGTTTCAGACCCTGGGCTCCATCCCTAGCAAAATAAAATAACGAGAACAACAATGGCACATACAAAATATTTAAAGGAGCGAAGGATGCTGGGGAATAGCTCAGTGGTGGAACACAAGTTTCACATGCATGAAGCCATTTAGGGTTCTATCACTAAGGCCTAAAAAAATAGGGCTAAAGAAAGGAGGTGATTGGTAGCTTGAGGGAATGGTCATCATAAGAGATCCAATGGAGGAAAGATTTGGCAACTGAGAAAACATCCAGTGTATGGGAGGGCTGTGCCCCAGGTGCCTTGCTGCCTGGGGTGGTACCAGGGCTGGTGATAGTGGAAGATTACTCCCCAAACCAGGCAGTTATCCAGTGTCTACTCAGTGTTGGGAAGTTGAGCCAAGAAGAGTAGATAAGTCCCCTAGAGGCAAGCAAGGACTGATTAAGATAGAATTGAAAACGTAATTGTGTGTGCGTGTGTGTATGTGTGGGGGTTGAGACAGACCGATACAGAGGAGGACAGAGAGACAGACAGATCTACCCCCCCCCACAGACAGACAGACAGACTGACTTGGTGCTATGAGATGTATAGATATACAGACTGTCTAACTTGGTGCTCTGAGGTAGACAGACAGACTGACTTGGCGCTCTGAGGTAGACAGACAGACTGATTTGGCGCTCTGAGGTAGACAGACTAACTTGGTGCTCTGAGGTAGACAGACAGACTGACTTGGTGTTCTGAGGTATACAAGATCCTGGAACACTCACCATTGTGTGGAAATGTCAGCATGAAACAGGCTAGAGGAGTTGAGAAGGGATACACGAAATAACAATTTTAGGAGTATAGAAGCTTCGAGAAAGTGAAGAGCTCTCAGGACAGTTGAGTGTCTGATATATTCCCTCCCTCCTTCCCTCCCTTTATTCCTTTCTCTCTCTCTCTCTCTCTCTCTCTCTCTCTCTCTCTCTCTCTCTTTTTCTTTCCATGGTCTCTCTGTAGCCCTGGCTATCCTGGAACTCACCATGTAGGGCAGTCTAGCTTCAGATACACAGAGATCTGCCTGTCTGTGCCCCCAAAATATTGGGATTAAGTGTGTGCCACCATGTCTGGTTTTCTATCCTGTTTTTAAATGTATCTGGGCTGAGGCCTGAATAGAGGCATCTTTTAAAGCTCCTCACATGATTCCGGTCAGCAGACAGGATTAATGGGTTAAACATTCAGAGCCTAAACTGGGACACGTGTGTCTGTGTGGTGAATAATCTATCTCAACACAGGTGTTTCCTCAAGGCATTCCCAAAGCCATTGGGCTCCACTGTTAGTGTAAATGGTTCCATCTCATTGCATGCTAGTGAGCTCTGCCTCTGTCTTGAGTGAGGTCAGGCCTAGATGATGTCACATTCAGGAGTTTTTCCATAATAATCATTGCCTTTGTGGGGCCTAGCAATGAGCTACATTAACTGACTCACCCAGAATCATACAACTTGCAGGATGGGTGGGGTACCAGCACTCAGGCCCGGTTCTGCTTCATACTGAGTCTGTGCTACCTAGGTGTTCAATCACTGTCACATAATGTGACAAGGAACTTTGTTTTCTTTTGCAATGCTTCTTTGTATTAAAAGCCCAGGAGTGGTAAAAATCTGCCATATTTAAAGTGTCTGGTGGGAGAGAGGTTTGAGGAGACCTGTTTGGCATGTAAAAAGCTTCTTATATGCTAAGTACTGTGTGGTGAATTTACATCATTTAACAGTTATTAAGCAATTACTCTGGGCTTAGCTTGGGAAGTGGTAGAAACCACGGTGCTTCCTTCTGCCTCCAGGGAATTTATTGTCAAGGCTTATTTGTAGTCATTACTGCATTTTTAGGTGGCAGGTTCACACTGAATTCTTGTCCAGAAGATGGGAGAGGTAGGAGGGAGCTGAGTTCCTATAGTTCATGACCTTTGTTTTACAGATGGGCAGAGAAGCTCAGAGAGGAAGCTACTTGCCCAAGGCCACACCACTTGGGAGTAGCAGAGTCATGACTGGTCTCTCATGCCACCACCCTTTGAGGTTATATGACACTTTGTCTCATTTGGAGGATGAGTGAACCTAATGTCCCATCTTAAAAGTTTAATGAGAATTCCATTTTGTGCTTTATGCCTCCAGGCTTCCTTTGTTTTGGGGGAGGGAGAGAGGAACTGAAATTTCTTTCTTTGTGTGCCTGTGTCTGGTTTTTACCAGTTTTAGATATGTATATAATGAGAGGCCTTTTCACTTTTCACTCCCCATCATCATCCCCTGCCCCTCTCCTCCTAAAACCCATCTTCTTCCCAATATGTCGTTCACCTAGTTTCATGGCTTTCTGTGTGTGACCCACTGAGTTTAATTAGAGCTCCCTGCGCGAGTGTGGGTGGGATGTTATTTACTGGAGCATGGGTAAGTCTCGGTATTTCTATCACTGAAGAAAATGACACCCCTTCCCAGGCAACCCTTTCTCTCCCTTTTTTTCTTGGTTGTTTTTTTTTTTTTTTTTTTTTGAGACAAGATTTTTCTCTGTTTAACAGCCCTGGCTGTCCTGGAACTTGCTCTGTAGACCAGACTGGCCTCGAACTCAGAGACCTGACTGCCTAGCCATCTCATTTCTTAAGACCTTGCCCAGAAGATAGCACTGCCTTATCAAAGACTAAGGATGGCTGCTTTCTCCTTAACTAGAATAGCTGAGACTCTCATTTCCTAGAGTTCTTCTCAATTGCTTCTAAGGCTCTTTTCCAGGCTTGGTGTGTTTCCGATCCCTCTTGCCCCCAGTTCCTTTTTTCTATATTTTGTTTTGTGAAAAGTACCTTGGAGACTGGAGGTGTCTGGTTTTGTGTGGGCCCAAGAATGAATGCAACGGTACCAGCTAGAATCATGAGTTTTTTGTTTGTTTGTTTGTTTTTTTGAGGTCCTTATTCCTTGTTGGTCAGAAGTTCAGACCCCAGTTTGGGGTTTTCTTGGAATAGGCTTGTGTAATCTGAAGTCGAGATGGTGGACTTGAATTTACTGAGTCATCTTCTCACATGGAGTGCTGAGGATGTCATAGTCCCCACTGACATTTGGTGAATAATACCACGCGCCAGGCAGGTATCTTGAGGAATGCACAGATACATGAATTGGCCTTTCCAGGTTACATACAGAAAAGTAAAGTCTCCATTGTTTAAAATAGTGTGTCTGAAGTCACAGAGCTAGTAAGTGGCCGAACTAGTATGGATACTTAACTCTGGTTGATCCCAAAGCTAGTGTGGTTAAGTAGAGGTTGACTATTTCATCTGTACAATTCTTGGCAAAAGAAGTCCTTGAGATTTCAGAGGGTGTCAGATTTTGGACTCTTGCATATGCTTTACTGCCAGATCATGTAAGCACACAAAAAATTTTGGATTTTGGAGTTTTATTTTTCTTTTTTGATTTGCTTTTTGGGAAAACACTTTTTTTTTTTTTCAAGACAGGGTTTCTCTGTAGCTTTGGAGCCTGTCCTGGAACTAGCTCTTGTAGACCAGGCTGGCCTCGAACTCACAGAGATCTGCCTGCCTCTGCCTCCTGAGTGCTGGGATTAAAGGCGTGGGCCACTGCCGCCTGGCTTTGGTTTGCTCTTTGGATTAGGGTTGGTCTGTATGTGCTAAAGTAAGAGAACCTATCATTAAAGGACCTCCGCAGCAGTTAGATTTTTGTATCTGTGGCGAGCCTGTTGACAATTTTCTGTAAGCTTTTTTAGAGAATTTGTCAGAAGACATCTGTTCTGTACTGGGGGACCAACTGTTTGAGGAGACCTACCCATCACCTGCTGTGTCGCGTAAGTCGCTTCCCTTCCTTGAGACTTAGTTTCTTTATCTGTGGGAGAGTTGGAGCAGGCAATATTGACACAGCTGCTCAGTCAATATGTGACAATATCGGGTCACTTCTTGCTTTTTAGTAGAATTGAAAAACTGAACAGGATGGGGGAACCAAATGTGTCAGAAATGTAAGAATGGGGAAGAGGGGGCTGGAGAGATGGCTCAGAGGTTAAGAGCACGGGCTGCTCTTCCAGAGGTCCTGAGTTCAACTCCCAGCAACCACATGGTGGCTCACAACCACCTGGCGCCCTCTTCTGGCATGCGGGCAGACATGGAGGCAGAATGTTGTATCCATAATAAATAAATAAATCTTTAAAAAAAATGGGGAAGAATTTAAAGATACATTCTGGATGGCTCAGTCAGAGTTGCATGGCTTCAGTCTGCTCAGCCAGTGACACATGCTTTGATTTTCCAGTAGGTTTTTTGTACCGAAATTGCTGTTAGTCCCACGTCAAAAAGTGTTTTCTTGAAGTGGCTGTTGTTACTTAATTTCATGGCTGTGGTCTCTAAAGATATTTATAAACATTAAATAAAGGCTGAAAGTTAACAGGGGACTTAAATACGTATGAGATACTTCTATTTTATTACACTATGTTAGAATTACAAGGATGTGTGTTCTATTTGGCATGAGAGCTTTGGTTCCAGAAGAGAACAGCCTAAACAATGGCTCATGTACATGTTTATTATCTCTCTGCAAACTTGTAGCTACGTAACTAGTTTTAGTGTAATTTTCTTTTTTCTTTTCTATTTTCTCTACTCTGTAAAACCGTAACACTCCATTTACGAGAATGATAGTTTTGATTTTTTTTTTTTCTCATTTGAGACATGGTCTCACAGAACACAGGATGGCTTTGAACTTGTTATATAGCCGAGGATGGTAGTGAACTCCCCATCCTCCTTGTCTCCACCTTCCAAGTGCTAGGATTGCAGGCATATTCTAGGGTTATGTGGGCTTCCTGAATACTAGGCAAGAGCTCCATAATTAAGATTCATCCCTAGTCCTAAAGTTTTGACTTAAAGAAAATAATGTTACTATGGGGGTTGTGTGTGAGGGGGGTGTTCTTATGCCCATAAGTCTTGGTTTTTTAAATAGAAAAATTGAGCTTGATAGAAATTTAGAACATTTATAACAAAGGATTGGCAGGAAGGTTGGGCACTTTCTCCTCCTTTGCTGCCTCATGCACATCTTTAGACTTTCTCTGTCCTGCTAGTTCCCAGATAATGGCACAGAGACTTGTTAATTATGAAAGCTTGGCCTATAACTAGTGCTTATAATTGAAATTAACCCATTTGTATTAATCTACATGTTGCCATGTGGCTTGTGGCTTTTACCCCTCCTCCTGCATGTCCTGCTTTCTCTGTATCAGGCTGGTGACTCCCCCTTTTTCTTTTAAAGGTCTTTTTTATTCTGTCTGTAAGTGGGTAAGTGCACATGAGTGGAGGCACCTGTGCAGTCCAGAAGAGGGCACTGGATCCCTGGAGCTAGAGGAACAGGTGGTTATGAGCCTCCTGACAATGGCCGCGAGGAATCAAATTTGGATCTTCTAAAAGAGCAGCACATACTCTCAATAGCTTCAGTCTGTCTCTCCCACCCAAGAGTTACTATTTCTAAGGCCCTGAGGGTACTGTGTGATATGTATTAAAAATGTACCACAGCCCTGGCTTATGGAGTCGGTAGCCTCACCTTTCCTCTGACAACCCACGGATTGCCCCTGATTCCGTCTTAGTGGGACTGAGATGGGCCTTTTCTTTGGATAATGAAAGGTATCCACCAGGAAGTCCGGATTTCATCTTCCTAGGAAACTTGTAGTTGTTGACTTTTACTGCCAGTTAAAGAGGTGGTAAGACTAGGGCAGAAATCCCCAGAGAGAGAGGGTGTGTTCTTCTGCTTATTACTCTGTAGACAGCAGGGTGTGTGGGTAATGAGTTATATGCTGGGTGTGGGAGCTCAGTGCCCACCCTTTGGGAAAACACAGGCAAGTTTCACTGACTCCTGTGACATAACTCTCCGACTCTCATCCCAGGAGACATTTTGGAGTCCAGTAGAGCCCTGGGTCCTAGGCCTATTAGCTGCCTCTTCACAGTCATCATAAGCACCATTTAGTTATCTCTGACTTTTCTAGGCACTCTTCTAAGTACTATATGTGCTCATCTAATACTCATAATAGTTCTTAAAGAGAATTAGCGTGTCCAGGGTCATGTAACTTAGGGGTTAGAACTTGAATTAGAAAACAGATGGTCTGGACCCAGAGCCTAGGGGCATAACCAGATACTTTCCTGCCTTTTCGCTTTTAACTGGTATATAATTTTGTTAGTTGCTGGTGCCTAGAAATACGACTGATGTTTGTTCATGATTTAGCTATAAACCTTGCTAACTACTTTTAAGTTAATGATAACTAATTTACTTGGATTCTTTTGAGTTATCTGTGTTGGTAATCATACATAATTGACAAATAAGACACCTGTGGCTTCCTTTGCAGCTAGTTTGTACTTTGATGTTTCCTGTGTTTTTAGATTTACTCATTTTCATCTATGTATATGAATGTCTTGCCTGTATATGTGTGTGTGTGTTTGCACTGTGTGCATACCTGTTGGATCCCCCCTTGAGCTGGGGTTACAGGTACTTGTGAGGTACCATGTGGGTTCTGGGAACTGAACCTTCATTCTTTGTTAAGAGTAGTAAGTGCTCATAACCATTGGGTCATCTCTCTAGCACCCTTAATATTTCTTTTTGTGGTCTTACTATTCTGGTGCAATGTTAAGTAGAAGTAGCAACACTTCATACCCTTATCTTGCTCCTTACCTTAAAGGTTATGACTTGAGTATTGTGCCACTCCATGTGGCGTTGCTGTAGATTTGTTCAGTGACACACATTAGATTATAATAGGTCCTTTTGTTCTTGAGTTTGCTAAGACTTAAAAAAAAATCATGAATGGATGTTGCAATTTAACAGACTTTTCAAAATCAGTGATACACATTAGATTATAGTAGGTCCTTTTGTTCTCCACTTTGCTAAGACTAAAAATAATGAATCATGAATGGATGTTGCAGTTTAACAGACTTTTAAAAAATTGAGACGATCATATCGCTTTTGTTTTCAGTCTTTAGATGTAGTAGATTACATTGATTTGTCTAATATTAAACTGACTTTGCAGTCTTGGAATCAAGTCACCTTGATTATGATGTATTTTATCTTCTTTATTATTCCTGGTTATGGCTTGCTAATGTTTTGGTGGTTTGGTAGCTGTGTTCCTAAGTGAATCTGCGTCCAGTTTTCCTTTGTTGTCTTGTTTTCTCGGGTTTGGTATTAAGTTTGTTACTAGCTTCATATAATGGGTGGGGTAAATGTCTCTTCCTTTTCTAAATTCACCAAAAGTTTGCATGGGAATAAGAGATCTTACTTGATTTTTTTTTTTTTAGTTAGAATTTTATAGAAATTGCTCAGTCTACAAACCATTTGGAAAAGCTGTTAAGGTTTGCTGTCACAGGGTGGATTTATCTGTTTCTTCTTTTAGTCAATTTTTATGACTTTTATCTTAAGACTATTATTAGGAGTAATAAGTTACTATTTATTTTTGTCATATTCATTTATTACATATTTTTATAGGCATTTCATAGCAACTTGGTCTATAGAAGATCAATAAGGGTGGCATGGTGGTAACAAAAGCATCCTTCTAGGTGGGCTGGGTAAATTGGATTTTGAACCCCAGGGAAGAAACACATTTAAAGTCAAAACTGAACATTTTCAGCTAAAGGCTTATAGTAAATTTTTAAATTTGGCACTGCCAGACAAAATGGACCACCTCATATCCTCCAAGTGTCTGAGGCTTTCGTCAGCATTTCAGACACCGGTAAAGCTCCATACTTCAGGATTTGGGCATGGAGTTGGAGGCCAAAGCTTTGTTGTTCATTGGCCTTAATGGCTCTAGAAGCTGAGACAGGCTTCTGACCCATAGGCTTCTTCCAACTGCTTGTCTTTTCTTTGAGAGTTGACCCAAATCTTGTGTCTTTTCCATCTTCCTTTTAGGTTTGGGGCTATAATTATGTGACAGGTGTGAGGTGTGGGAAAATTGAGATAATAGTTACATTGGTGTTCTAAATAATCTCTTCTGCTCAATCTGCTGAGAAAGAAAAAGCATCTACAGTCTGTAGAAGACAAGTGTTCACAAGGACCAAGTGACTGAAATGATGGCAACTGCTGTCTCTTTTTATTAGATTTTTGAACGGAATCAGACTATGTGAAGTGGGAAGTCCTACTGAGAGGCAAATTGCATTTGAGCACATCCGGCCAGGAATGGAAGTTTTCAGCTTCAGCTCTTGAGCCTACACGATGCTGTGAAATCTTATTTTCAGGCTCTGTTAGGGCAGTTCCTAGTTCTGATTGCATTTCCCAAATAAGCTCTCTCTCGTCCTCTTCCTTGCCCCGCAGAGAATTTTCGAGAAGCAGGAGCAGGTGAGCCAGTGTCATTTCATGTCAGTACAATGAGCCTCTGCTTTCAGTGTCTTGGTTTTTATGAAGTAAACTTTTATCTAGTTTTGATTACAGCAACAAAAATGATCGTAAGTAAAAATAGAAGATGGATAAATGAAAGGAGTTGCTCCTGGAGATCTATTTTCCCCATTGTCTCTGAAAAGGCCTTGGCAAATGTTGCTTTGTATTTCTCACAGAAGTGTAGTGTGGGATGAAAACCACCCAGTTTGGTGGAAGCTGCAGATACTACAGACCGTAGCTGCATGAGATAAAGAGCAGAGCTTGAAGGAACAGCAGTTCAAAACAGTTAGTCATGCATATGCATTTTTGATGTTTATTTAATTATTTTATATGTGGGGGTGTTTTGTGTCATGTTTGTGCTTGGAGTCTTGGAGGCCAGCAGAGGGCATCAGGTCCCATTGTGATCCACATGTGGGTGCTGGGAATTGAAGATGGCTCTTTTGGAAGAGCCATCTCTCTAGCCGTGTGTGTGTATAAATATATATTAATATATTTTAATATATATTAATGTGTATATAATATCAATGGCAGAGAATATGGTTGTAGGTGCAGACACTCTGATCCAGCTCTCTTTGTATGTGTTGGGGGGATGGGTTGCAAAGTGGTACGGTTCAAGTTATATCCCTTCTATGAGGCTGGGTAATAAACTGTAACATGCACCACACATACAAGATTAGCATTAACACTGGCACTCACTGCCTCATGATCTCTCATTTGTCTGATAGCATCGCTGGACCATTGCACAAGGCCTTGACAAAACGATATTCCATGACTCTGTTGTTGCTGTAATTCCAGCAACTTTTTATTTAATTGCCCTCATTACCTTATTATAAACCTCATCAGAAGGATAGATCAGAACTCAGCCTCAGAAAAGAAGGGATAGAACAAGTGTCACTTACTCTAGTGATGCCTACAAATAAGGAACAAATGGTGGAGTAGGGTGTAACAGGCATTATGGGTAGAATCTCGCCCTGCCTCGAATACAGTAAAATAAGTGACAGTGCTCTATAAACTATACAAGCTGGGTAATAATGCCAAGGATGGTTGTCATCATGGCTTCTAAGATTGGCTGTCACCTAGTGACTTTGCTGTGATATGCTTGCAGGCAGTTATTGAGAGGTCCTGTAAGCCCCTTTCCTGTACAGATGCCAGGAAGTGGCATAGAAATACTGTCTCCTGATGATTGTAAAAGCCAGGCAGCTAAATTTAATAAGACATTTGTCAAGAAGATGGAAGATAATGACCAATTTTTGGTAGACAGATAGTTGCCTGCTGAAACAAAGCATGTATTGAACTATTTTGGAGTAGGAAGAAGCATTGCTATGACAACAAATTACTTATATTTGATTTAGAAGGAGAGCAGTGCAGCTAAATGGCTCAGAAAGCTCATGAGAACAATTGTTGGTACGGGTCTGTGTTAAAATATAAAATGTTAAGTATGATCTCTTAAATAATTGAGCATCTTGGTGTATTCTATATCTTTTCTCTTTTCAATAAAGTACAATATAAATAAAGTTAAATGAAAAATGAATGAGCAGAGTTACATGGAAATTGTTCTTCTTTTTAAGATGCCCCAAATGAAATCCATGGCATTCATTTGTTGAAATACAGACAATGCTGTTTCTCATTTTGCCAGTGATTAATCTCTCTCTCTCTTCTCTCTTTCTCTGTGTGTATGTGTGTGCGTGTGTGTGTGAGAGAGAGAGACACATAGAGACTGAGAAAGAGAGAGGGAGGGAGGTGGTGTGTTTATTTGAAAGGAAACCTGCTCTTCAGATCATTTCCGCCCTTTGCTGTGTTCATAGCTGAGAGGAAGGGTAAACCAATGGTTGGAGGCAGCGGCTTGTGGGCATCTGGGGAAATGAGCTTGAGGCAGGAGGTGAGGAAGGACATGGCAGATCTAGGCGAAAGGGCGCCTGTGAATATGGAGGTTTGGGCCTACAGAGACAACACTAGCCAGTTCCTAAAAGTGAAACTTAACCTTTCAGGCCAAACTCATTTGCTGGGGTCAGTTCTCAGAGTCTTTGGGCCCCGGTTCTGAGGGCAGGTAGATCTTAGAGCTCCTTGAAGGGCTCTTTGAGACAGGAGTGTCCAATATATTTTTCGTCTCTCCTTTCTGCCTCTTTCCTCACTTCCCCAGTGTCAGCTTCTTGTTTGCCCATGCCACGTCTAGGTTGTAAAGTAGGAGACAGGAAAAAGCTTGGAAATAGACAAGTTAACTTCAGGAAGCCCGAAACATCACCCTAAACGTTAAACTGCTCCTCCAGTCAGAGCTCACGCAGTCACACAGCCTTTCCTTGTCTTTGGTGGGGAAGTTCCACTAGTCCTTGCTACAGGGAGGAGGCTGTGTCATATAGAGTTCATTCAAAGGACGAAAGTTGAAAAGAGTAAGGTGCGAAATCTTAGGCTAACCTCCTGTAAATGAGGAGTGGCCCTGGATTCCAGCTGTTCTGAATCATTGACTTTGTTGGGCACACCATTTAAATTCTGTCTTCCTAAATGACAGGTTTAGTGTTTTATTAGCTGGGATCATGTCCTATCCTGCCCCACCTTCTTCAGAAATCTCGACTGCTGCAGGTGTTTATCTGAAATTGTGGCCCTGTTCCATGAAGGCCATGCCCAATCGGAAATACACCTTTTGGGAAAATACTAACACATTCCTTGTGATAGAGAATTTGGAAAACAGAGACTTGCAACCTTTTCCTGTAAATGGGCTTTAGTAATGAACATTGCAAAGATTTGTGGGCCAGGTCACAGCTACTCAACACTATTACTGAAGTGCAGACGCAATCATGGATAATGATAATATGTAAATGAGCATATCTGTGGCTGTGCTCCAACTACACATTATAAGTCAGCGAGCCAGATTTGATTTACAGAACATACTTTTCCAGTCCCTGCATACAGAATCAAAAGCGATCATGATGTCACTACTGAGATTTGAACATTCTTCTGTCCCTCCTATGTATATATTATTTTTATACCGTTGTAACTGTATTGTATCTTATCAATGTTGACCCCATTTGGGGGGATTATTACAAATATTGTCTATATTGAAAATTTATGACAATCAGTGCATACTGGCTGTATAGTATTCCATCGCATAACTACATCATTACATATCTGATAATGTCCTCTTAATTCTTTGTAGTTGTAAAGACCATTACAAAAAGTTCTCTGTATAGATCTGTGTGTTGCAGATGACTTCCTAGGTCTTTTCCCGTGAGTCAGGGGATGTGAATGCTAAGCTCAATGTTGTGTTGACCCAGGTAATGGCCATTAACATTTCCACAGTAATGAGGAAGAGCCTGTGCTCTTCTTGTCAGCAGCAGCTATTAGTAAAACAAACTCTTAAAAGTGGTATCGAGATTAATGTATAATCCTTTGTTTATTAGGATGATTACTGAAACGATTTCAAATAATTATTCCTTTTCATAGTCTTTTTGGGTTACATTTCCCTACATGCACATTGGACCTAATTTGATATCCCCTTTCCTCGTGGCTTTTTTTTACACTTCCTATGACTCTTTCTGTGTCAGTTTCATTCATCCTTTAGTTCCTGTTCTAGGTCTGAATTGAGCTCCAGTCAATGCAGCCTCCCTCAGTTCCTCCCACTCGATATGATCGCACTATGTGCCTCGCTCTTGGCACTTCTCTCTTTCTGCCCCCTCTTGGTTTTATGTTGTGTACTGACATTCCTAAAGGAGGGGCTGGGCCATTGTTTGTTTTGTATGGACCCCCCCCAGACCTTAGAGGGCATAGTATGCAGTGGACAGGGTAGTTAGTCTCTTGGTGCTTTGTTGAAAGGATTCAAAGATCTTGTTGCTTCTTTCTTTCTTTTTTTTTTAAAGATTAGTGTCTTTTATTTGTTAAAAGAAAAATTTACATTTACTCCCCTTGT
>JAQHUG010000075.1:3205757-3233760 GCA_028555095.1 Dicrostonyx torquatus
GTGTGCATCCATATAGACTAGGTTCCCAAAAAGCCAATACATGCAGAAGAGATAGGTCCCAGTGCCATTATCATTGGCTTCTCAGTCAGTCCCCATTGGCAGCCACATTGATATGGCATGTCCAACTCCTTGCGATGTTTACAGAACTCTTGGGAATCGCTGACAAGCTAGGAACTTGGCTGATGACTTAAGGTGGGTTGTCTTTTAGAGTCTGGTTACACTTTTTCTATGAGATCTGGATTATCAAGTTTAACAAGCAGTGTAAAAAATAATTTTTAGTATACCTGAGACTACTGTTCAGTCACATACAGAGTTGCACCACAAGTTTCTGTTTTTTTTTTTTTTTTTTAAAAGACAGTCTCAGGCTGGCGTCTGAACTCACAGAAATCTGCCTGCCTCTGCTCGGATTAGAGGCATGCACCACCAAGCCCTGAGGTGGCAGGTTTTCTGTCTGTTTAATGCAGTATGGTAGGTACTGGTCAAATGTGGCTATTTCATATGTTGTTACTGCAACTGACAGTCTGATTCTTCTTGCTTTATTTTATTTAGTTGAAGACACTTTTAAGAATAGCTACAGGTAGCTTGTAGCTATTGTATGGACAGTGCAAGATTATATAGAACACTTAGTGTTCTTACTTTTTTATGTCCAATGGCAGTGAAATTTTTGTTTTTGAGACCAAGTCTTATATACCGTATGCTCACTTTGAATTCACTATGTAGTCAAGGATGACCTTAAACTTCCGATCGTTCTTCCTGTACTCCCACGTGCTGGGCATGTAGGCCTGAGCCAGCACACCTGACTTATAAAGTAGTTGGTGACTAACCAAAACCCTTGTGCCCTAGGCAAGGCTGAGCCACAGCCCTAGCCCAGAAACCAAATATTTACAGACGTTCATACTGAAATTATGACAGTCTAGAAGTTTTAGCTCAGGTGTAGGTAAAACTGTAGCAAGAGAGAAGAAAACATTGGTTTGGTTGTAAAGAGAAAACGTTTGCAGTGGGTCTATGATGGGAGAAAAGGGAGATGGTGCCAGATGAGTAGAGTAGAGGTAGAGAATACCATGGGATGGGATTTGAACTCAATATTGTCAGTAATGGGAGACCATTAAAGATTCATAGAAAGATGAGTTACAGATGAGAAAGGTGTTGTGAGGTCAACTTGGCCGGGCACATGCAAGCTACTGGGATAGAAGGTGCGTTATTGGTTCCTCTGTGGGATAAGGTTGGGCAGGAGGGATTCACAGACTCCCGTCAAAATGCTCCCCATTAGAAAACGCAAACGGTTTATTTTCCCATTCACTTGCAGTTATTGTGTGTTCTCCTGCGGCTCATGTCCACAGGAGGAGAGACTGCTGAGGTCTGGCAGTTGAGTGGCAGAGAGTGGCTGCCCTTGTGGAAGGAGGTAGTATCCTCTCCTCTGCTGGCAGCAAGAATTGTCCTCAGTAACCTTGGTCCCTTGAAAGAAGCAATCTGGGCACCCACTTGTGCTTTGCCATTTGACTGCTTTTGTTCACAGTTATTCTTTGGAAAACATTTTAAAATCTCATTTCCATTTATCATTTATTTTTATAGTTTTATATTGGAGCCCTAAGTGGCCTTAAACTTGTAGCACCCATCTTGCCTCGGCCTGAGTGTTAGGATTATAGGCATGCACTATCTCACCAGTACTGATTTCATTTGTTAACCTTGAATTAGGGCAGACATTTATGGTTTTCCCCTTCTACCTCCCCGTTCCTGCCCTCACCCTTTCTTTACTACGTTGCCTGTGTTCCATAATTGTGTCATGACTTCAACAAATGAGCTTAATAATTAGGTGCTATTGTCCTAAGGTCCTCTAGACTCCCTTTTAAAGAAAAAGGCTGCTCAGGCTAGTCTCCCTCTCCTCATCCCACTCTACCTGCTGATCTGGCCCCGCCACTGCCATTTCAGCTCTCCTTGTCCTCAGCACTTCCAGACCCACTTTGGTTCAGGGAGACTGCCTGTCTAGGGTCAAGCTGTTTGTTGGGAAAACTCGTTCTAGTTAAAGCAGATCTAGAAATCTCCAGAAACCCTTGACCCAGAAGGGGTCTTGGGACATAGCCAGCAGTCAATTCTTCACATGTTAGTATACTTCCCAATGGTTTAGTGCTCATGGCGGTTGTTCAGTGACCTTTGGCGGCCCGGTCTTCCTTCCTGCTCTGGAGAGAGCTGCAACATCTAGGGGAAGCACTTTTTTTTTGCATAGTGAAACAGTTTCCTTAGGGAGGCCTCTTTAGAGGAAACAGCAAAGTTCTGTACTGAGTTGCCATGGGGGTGGGGTAGAAAGAAAGGGGAAAACCAAAAATGGGACAGAACGCACATTTCCAGAGGGTAGGGGTTGTCTGGAGGCTGTAGAGTGCTTGCCTAGTCTGCACGGAGCTCTGGGGTTCAGGCCTACCACTATGTAACAACTGGTATAGTGGCTAGTGACTGTAACCTCAGCAGTTAGGAGGTAGAGGTGGGAGGATCAGAAATCCAAGGTCATCTTTGGCTGCAGCGGAGTTCTAGACCAGTCTGGGTTACATAAGAACCAGTATAAAACAACAACAAAAAAACTAAAATAAATTTGGAACTATATACCTGTGATGTTTAGTGAAATCGAGTATATCTGTATGGTTTCTCTGCTGATCATGTAAGTGGTATAGTTCAAGGCTCAGAAGAGTAGATACCTTTGAAAAGATGGAGTCTCACTAGATAGCACAGACTGGCTTTCAACTAGAGGTCTTCATGGCAGGGTTATAGCTATGTGCCACCATGCCTGGTTGTTGCTTAATTCTGCTAGAATTGGATGCTAATGAATTAAAATCTTGGCTCTGTCTCTTGTTAGTTGTTTTAAACTTGGACATATTTCTATACTTCTTCAAATCTTAGTTTACCTGTTCTACAGTGGAGAAAATGATGTCTGTCTTGTGTGGCTTGTATAAGAGGGTCTCCAGGGGCAGTCCTGGGGAGCTAGCCTCACACATGCGCACAAGGATGCTTCTTGGAGCTCTAGCCCCAGCCATGTTTTAGACGTGTTGACACAGGGTCTCACTAAGTTGGCCAGGCTCCCCTTGAACTTGTACTGTAGTCCTTAAAAAGTCTTGAACTTGCAGTCCTCCTGCCGTAACCTTCTGGATAGCTGAGATTAGAGGCCTCTACAGCCAGGCCCTGCTTATAAGGATTCATTTTTTTAATTACTGTATTTATTTACCTTCTTTTTTGGTTATAAAATGTATTTCGATCATAGGTAGATACAGGGCAGATTCTACTGCTGGCATTTTGGCCTCTGCTTGCTGCAAAAGGTGGTGTGGAAGAGGATCCTTTTTTTGTTTTGTATTTTTGAGACAGGGTTTCTCTGTAGCTTTGGGGCCTGTCCTCACAGAGATCCGCTTGCCTCTGTCTTCCGAGTGCTGGGATTAAAGGTGCGCGCCACCACTGCCCAGCAAGGATACATTGTTTTTGAGTCAGGGAAATCTCAAATTCTGTATGTGGGGTTTCATAACCCCCCTACTCTGGAAAGCTGGCCTGGTTTGGAGGAAAGTTTTCCTGTTGCTCTCTTAATGCTCAGAAATAACAACAGTAATCAATTTATGCCACATCCTGTATTACAACACTAAGTAGCCTTTAGCACAACCTGTGGGTCTTGAACCCTTTGGGGGTTGAAAGACCCTTTCACAGGACTTGCCTAAGACCATCAGAAAACACAGATATTTACATTATGATTCATAACGCTAGCAAAATTGCAGTTATGAAGTAGCAACAAAAATAATTTTCTGATTGGGGGTTTCAGCACAATGTGAGGAACTGTGTGAAAGCGTTGCAGCGTTGGGAAGGTTGAGAAGCACAGCTTCAGCAGGTTTTGGATTGAGGAGAGTGAGTGACTCTGGACTGTGAGTTTTCTGTCTAGTTGAGAATTTCTGAAGGGATGGTGTATGGGTATGGAAGGAGGTGGATGGCCCTGAGAAGGACGATTGTGTCGCACTGACATGGAAAAGTGTGAGACTCGGAGAGTTGCCCAAATGGGGATTTTCGACAAGAAAGATGGGATCGCCGTGACCACTCCTAGATTGTAAATAATATCCTCGTAGATGGCAGATCAAACACTGTGAAGACTTCCTCCTACGAGCTTAACTCAGCTATTCTCCCCTCAGCCATACTCATTTCTGTCACCCTCTCTTTTGTAAGGATGAGAAGACATGTACTCTTGAAAGACTGATAACAATCTATATTTTAAATCCTACTTCAAGGTCAAGAGCGGCAGCTGGCAGAAGATAAGGAATTCTAGGGAGAATCTCTCAGGCCAGCTCCTTAGTCACTGTAAACTGTGACCTTTAAATTCTTGGTGATTAGATATTTTTATGTATTGGATATGCTTCAGGCAGATTACTTTTATCCCAAGCTACAACCTCTGTTTAGTGGAGTGGCTGAATATGTTCTTATTCTACTTATGTATCTAGGGAAATGGAATCAGTGTCACAGTCCCCATTCATCTATGTCCTTAGTGACTAAAGCCTCTGGGTGGTTACAGCAACTCTACTAGTTCAGCTAGCAACTTTTTTTCTGTATGTGTTTAAAAATAGGATTATTTTTATTATTGTTTGTGTGTGGTTGTTTTGCCTGTGTTTATGTCTGTGCACCATGTTCATCCAGTGCTCCCTGAGGCCAGAAGAGAATCTAAGGATCCTCTGAAATTGGAGTTCCAGGTGGTTGGAACCCATGAATATAACCATCCATCCATCCATCCATCCATCCACCAATCTGTCCGTCCGTCCGTCCATCCATCTGTCCATCCATCCCCTCTCTGTTCTAAGCAAGTGTAAACAGAGTTACTTTTTGTGATGATGACACCATGTATGACTGGTTCTTCAACAGCAAAAACAGAATGAATTCTTGGTGTACAGTCTTCTCCTGGTCTTCACCTTTCCCCTACACCCATCTTTTTCACTCGAGTTACTTGCTGTTTGGTCTCCACTCCTGAGGCCGAGCAGCAACTAAGCCTATTGCCTCAGAGGCTCAGGATCACACTTCAAAATTGATGATTTGGGACCTTAACTAACCACCATAACACTGGGTTGTGATGGTGGGGAGGCAGAGACAGGAGGATCTCGTGTTTCAGGCTAGCCTTGTAGAGTGCTTGGCTAGCACAGCCTAACACCTTTCAGTGTGTGTACTGCAAGTGTTTGAAATCACTAGCTTATAGTTAAAAGGGAACATGATCTTCAATTACAACACTAGACCTTTGTTCTTTTCTGATGTACCAAGTAGAGAACTGTAAGGGGTTAAAGATAGCCTTTTTTTCCTGATTGTAGAATTTGAGCAAGTCAGAAATGGCAAAAATAGAATGTGAAAATCCTCCATAGTTCCATCTGCCACAGATAATCATTAGTAACAGCTACTGCTTATTCTGTTAGGGCTTTGTCTTTAGACATTAGAAGCACAGAAGTGGCACTGCTCCCTGGTATCTGAAATGGTCCCCTTTGATAGTAATGTTGGAGTGTTTTTCAGGTCATTGAAAAGAAATATTTCACTTCTTCTAACAGTTGCATAATTTCCCTTGTGTGAAAAGGAAGCTAAGAGATTTTTGAAGAGCTAGTTTGAAGCGGGATAGTAGGTGACATATGGACTAGATAGAAAGGCTGCTAACTGCTGTTGAGTGTGAACCGAGTCACCAACTGTCCATTTTTTTTCTCCTCTGGCTCCTATAACTTACCAAATGGTTGGGATGGGCTCAGGAGGCCCCACCTCTCCCTGAGGATCCATAGGCAATTGGTAATGGAAGGAGAGACACTATCCAGTCGTATAGCTACCAGTAAGTTGTTATGTTTCTGTAAGCCACAGCAATTAAACTCATTGAGTCATAAGAACGAAAGAAAGGAAGAAAGAAAGAGAATTTTTGTATTAAAATAGAAGTGGGGTTAACTGGGAAGAAGGGCTTCAATGGGAGGAGGGGCCAAGAGAGGGTAGCAGGGCTTGAGTATGGTCAAAATACATTATAAGCATGTGTGAAAATGTCATAATGAAGCTCATTGTGTATAATTAATATATGCTAATAAAAACCTTTTAAAAATCAGTTAATACTGTTATGAGTTACAAGAAAGCTCTTAAAACTACTCAGGGATAATTAAGAGGCAAGACTGCACATCACATGCACATCAATTCTTTCAGGGCTTCCCCCGCCCCTTGAGACAGCTTCTTATGTAGGCCACAGTGGCTTAAACTCACCCTGTGCAGCCAACGATGTTGTTAAATTTCTGACCGTCCTGCCTACCTCTTGAGAATGCTGGGATTACAGGTCTGCACTACCATGCCCATTTTTTTATATGCTAGGAATTAAACCCCAGGTTTCCAAGCTAAAATGATCTACAAGTAGATTTTCTTGTTTGGTTCTGATCTCTGCTCTCCGTGGTTGTCAGTGTTTCTTTATCCTGGGCTATTGTCACTAGTAAAGCTTCTATTGAGGCTGTCGGGTGTGGCAATTTGTTTTCCTGACACCAGGGGATTGATGGAAGAGAAGAAGGTTATCTGGGGGAAGGGTTAACCAGGAGGTAGTAGAAGTATGGACAGCTATTATTAGGTGGCTGTCAACATAGTGCGCTTTACTTTCTGGCATTTTTCCCTCCTGGGAATGAAATAATCCAAGAATGATAAGCTCTCAATTGCCATCTGTCAATTTGTGATGCCGCTTGCCCCATACTAGTTAACATTGAACACTGACCTCATATGGCATCTGGTGGAACTTAGTGGAAGATAAGATGATCATAGGGTGCAAAGCAAATGGACTGAGTGCTTGTGGAGAGATGGGCGAAAAGCTAGTGGTGTCCGTTTATCAGCATTTGTCTTGTCTTAGGCTTACTTCTTCCTTCCCTCCCGTGGGGGAGCTGGTAGCTGATGTTGTTCCCTCTATTCAACTTGTGCCAATTCTTTTAGTAGCTTTTAGTAGTTTACTGAGACTTCTTCCTTTTTTTTTTTCTTTTGTTTTCGAGACAGGGTTTTTCTGTAGCTTTGGAGCCTGTCCTGGAACTAGCTCTTGTAGACCAGGCTGGCCTCGAACTCACAGAGATCCACCTGCATCTGCCTCCTAAATGCTGGGATTAAAGACATGTGCCACCACCGCCTGACTACCAAGGCTTTTAAAATAGGGATGAAGAGACTTAGTTTCCAGGTTTGGTGTGAAATGTTAGCTTTTTTTCTTAAGAAGGTAAGATTTAGAGTTGGAAGGTGCGACTCAGTCGTAGAATGTTTGCCTAGTGTGTGTGCTGTTCTGGGTTCCATTCCAACAACAACAGCAATACACAAACAGATCGAGGGTGGACAGAGAGAGAGGGGGGCAGAGAGAGAGGGGACAGAGAGAGAGAGAGGGGGCAGAGAGAAACAGACAAAGAAATACCACACAAAGAGAGACGAAACATTTCACACATGTGAGGGCAGGGTGCAGGGGGGAGATATTCAAGATTGTGGGTGTTTGAAGCTCAAGGGTGGACATACCATTTTTCTTTCACATTCTCGGCGAGGCATTCAGCATGTAGATATTTCTCTGTTGGCCAGATTCCCTCCTAAGGTAAAATGTGTCTGTACCAGCTGTGCTGGGGTAGAAGATCAACAGGCAATTGTGCCCGAGAGCCTGCCTTCCTGGCACGGCTCAATTGAACGAAGAGTGGGCCACCTGTTTCTTTGATAGCCCATCCATCAAGTGGAGAGGAACACAGGCTTGACAAGACGAGCCCGTACAATTTGTGTTCCTCTCCCAGGAAATTAGAGTTGGGCCTCGAAGAGGCTGCCGATGGCAGTTTGCGACAGGGACAAAGGTAAACTGGAAGGCAGGCAACCATTGTGAGCCAGGCCAATGCTGGTGCTGTGTGGAGACAGAAGCCACGAGGCAGAGGGAGCTTATAAGGGAGGAGCTAAGGTAACCCCGAGAGACAGAGGAGCCTCTCTCCACAGCTACCCAATTCTGAGGCCGGCTTCTATTAATACCTGCATTCTCCCCACAGACCTGTCCTCTCTGGAGCCAGCTTGCTCTGGACTCCATTTTCTCACATTGAATGTAGTAGGATGACATCCAAGCCCCTTCCTCTTCTACCATTGGCTTGAGCCAGCAGCAGTCAGGTACCAGTTGGGGCTCACATGAAGTGCTGACGACATTGAAGGCATTGCTGGGAAGAGTGGAAAAACCCAAGCCGCGTGCTTGTTTTTCTCCAGCCTAGTCCTGATGCTGTGAGTTGTGAGGCCTTCCTTGTTCCTGGCACAACAGCTCGGAGGAAGCTAGGCAGGGACCCTGACAGTTCATCTATCACCTCACAGCTCTGCGCCAGCAGGAGGCCTTCTTTATCTCATTTAGCCTCTCAGCTCAGGAGGATTTGCCTTTCACATAGTCCGTCTTGACTATTCATGTATTTGGGAAAAGCATTCATGTGAATTAGAGAAGACTGGCCCACCTTGGCCTCTCCTCCCATCACCGTGGCGTTGAACCCTGGAAATAGAAACAGAAATGGAAACATCAGCAAGAGGTAAGGGCTGGGACAAATTGGGATGGGTCATGCAAACTAACATTTTTCACAAGTTTTCTTTTCTATTCCTTTTGAAAAGCTCCCTGTTTAAGTTCTTTATCTAATGGGAGATAGCACGAACATCTGGCTCTTTGCCACTCTTCTCAGTTCAGGATTGGGGCTTGACTGGCTAAAATACCCAGAGTGGTGCTTGTCAGCCCTTGACTCTTCCGGCTTCATAGTCTCTCAGGATGTTTGTTAAATATGCTAATTCCTGAGTGCTCCTTCGGACCTGGTGCGTCCAGATCCCCTGGAGGACGAAGGGAGGGAGGCTAGTCTATGAATACGGCATGCATTTATTGTTTTCTGTCTTTTTGAAAAAAAAAAAAAAGAATTTCACTTTTTAGTCCGCCATGGCCCGACTCGCATCCTTCAGCTTGTTACAGTGCACTTGGCCTCGGCCTCCTGAGTGCTAGGTTGGCAGGCACATGTCACTGTGCTTGGCTATGAATATGGATTTTAATCCACTCTCCTCCCGGTGATAATTGCGCACACTCTCTTTTGAGAAGAGCCACTGTGCAATCACCTGAGGAGGACTAGGGGGAGGGTGGTTCTGGGAAATGAAGCGCAATACCTCTGAGTCATTTACTACTGTTATTGGGAGTGTGGAGGAAAAAAAGCCAGAAAGCCAACAAACAGACAAACAAAACTGGCATTTTAAGTGCCAGAGGGGATAGCTAAGGGATCTTTAGTGAAAGGAAAGGCCAAACAATAGTGCAGCTTTGGGGTAAGATCAGATGGTATGGGCACTCTCATCTCTCCTTAATTATTGCTTGGATAATTGAGAGTTGATTGGGCAAGGGCACAGGAAAACCGTATAAAGGAATTGGTTGTCATCAATGTTGCCTTGTAAAGTTATAGTGTCCTCTATTTTAGTGTTGACTTTATTTATAGTGAAAGCAACCAGTTACCCTTAACATATTCGGGGGAGTTATGGTAATTCAAATATATAGTAGGTACTATGTATTCCTCGCTTTCTCTTTCTCTTTCCCCCTGTCTTTCATTTAAATTTTTATTTTCGAGACAGGGTTTCACTGTGTAATAGTAGCTCCAGCTGTCCTGGAACCTCGTTTTGTAGACCATGGTGGCCTCGAACTCGGATCTGCCTGTCTCTGCCTCCAGAGTACTGAGATTAAAGGCCTGTGCCACCACACCGGGCTTCAGTCTTTTTTTTTTTTTTTTTTTTTTTTCAGTACTGTCTCAGTGGAGCAAAGCAAGGTCCTGGATTTCGTTGCTTTCCAGGCATTCTCTAGCAACTGTTGAATGGATTTTTTTTCCCCCAAAAGCGTCTTTGGAAGTCTGTTTAGAATTCAGATTGCACTTTCCCATGGACACGATATTCTTCTGGTGGGTCAGGTTCCCAGAGTAGCTTGCAAAAGTCTATTTAATGTGTAGCAGAGTCCAAGGACAGACCTCCCGCACCTAACCAGAAGCCCTAAACGTGTTTTTAATGGAGGAAAGAGCCAGTTTGAGCTCTGTGATCTTAGGCACATGCCCTAGCTTAATTGTTAGCAGAGTCATGGGATTTTGTTGGTGGAAGGAGCAATTCCAAATCTTTCACATGGCCTCTTAGGTTTTATGTGACCTGGCAGCTGCTCACCTCTCCAGTATCTTTTCTTACCGTTTTCTTGGCATTGCTTTGTGCCTAGGCAAAAAAACTACTTTGTACTCCCTGAGTGTGTCTTTATAACTTCTGGACCATTAAGTTAAGCTTTTATCTCCTCTCTTTCCTCTTCCTGGAACCTCTCCTTTCCTGCCCTCCAAAGAGTGCCAGTGCTTCAGGCTTTCAAAACTGACCACAGTTTTTTTTTCTTTATTGCAATGTGTTTGCATACTTTTGCTGATTTCTTTTAGACTGAATACTCCCACCAAAGCAAATACCTTTTCTGTTACTCGCTTCACTATCTTTATGTACTTAGTGTAGTGACTGGCAGCTAATTATGTGGTAGGAGAACAAATGATATCTAGTTCAAGGGTTTTCAACCTTTTACACACACACACACACACACACACACATACACATGAATGGTGGTCTTCATGTGCTCAATATACTTAAGTTGTAGTTCACAATAATACATTGATATTTATGTTATGCAGAATTTCTGATTGCTTTATCTTTAGTTCAAGCCTTTTCTCTCTGATTCAAGAAAACATAATGGGAATACACGTTAGAAAGATTTTCATCCTCATGCTGTCTTCCCCCCAAAATGTTGCTCTCACCTCAACAGGAATAAGAGATAGTGTATTCTGGAGCCACATATGAGTGTCCAGGGTCCAGGAGCATGGAGCTAGGTCACCCCAGCTTCCATACTCCTCCGTAAAAGGACAAAGTCATAACTCAAGGCAATTTTGAAAGTGTGAACTTTGCAGATGAATACACCATATGATGTCAAACAGTTGTACATGTCTGTAGGTTTCGTTAGCATGTATTCTGGCATTTAACATGATTCCAGCTATTGCATTTCCTTCCAGAAGTGTTATTTCTTCATAAAGCCAGAATGTGCTGCAGCCAACTAATTCACCTGGGGATGTTTCAGGTAGTCTCAAACACTTGCTTAGGGTTCTTACTGGTGATGGAGTTGTTCATGCAATAATGAAGTGTAGTGCCTCCTGGCATTCCGATTTGGTTCAGTTGAGCATAGAGGAGAGCCAAAAGAGATTAGCTTAACCAAGGCATTCCTTACAGTCTACACACAGTGGGTGCTTTTGTAGCTCACTATTCTGGGTTGTCACAGCTGTAGGTAGTATGGAGCATCACTGCATGCTTAGTGGAGGTTTCCTGGTTGTGTGCTTTGCTGATACCACTCACTATGTTGACAACACCATTTGGAATCTATTTTTGCCCATTTTGTATTTAATAAACACGTGGTTCGATAAACTTAATTTACTCATCTGAATAATAGCTGTGCTTTCCTGTGGAGCTGAGAAAATACTTTAGGTCATTTGCCTTAACTATTAAAATACATTTTAATACATCTTGATTATCTGTAATATGAAAAGCTGAGAAGTGAACCTTTCTGAGTTCTAATATGATGCTCAAAACATTTGAGAGTTAATGTTCACCTGGCAGCACATATTTTAAAATTGGAACGATAGAAAATTAGCTTGGCTGTCAGACAAGGATGACAGGTGGGCTGGAGAGATGGCTCAGAGGGTGAAGGCACTTGCTGTGCAATGTGCAAGCCTGGTGACCTGAGTTCAATCCCTGGAAGCAACGTAAAGGTGGAAGGAGAGAACCAACTCCATTGTGGCACATGTGCCAACCACATATGCACACAAACGCGTGCACATGCACACACACCCTTCACACAAAAGCACTAATAAATTATTAATGCACTTTAAAAGTGATGATAGGCAGATCAGGATAGGATAGGTCCTATGTTTTAAATTCCTTTTTCTAAAGATTTGTAAGAGAAGATTTTGAAGGTTTGCCAACAGAAATGATAAATGTTTAAGGAGATGAGAATGCTCTTGTCCTGGGTTCATCATTGCATAGTGTATGTAGACACCTTGATTACCACTCTCCACCTCCTGAATATGTATATTTTAAGTAGTTTTGAGTGAGGTAGACAAATATACATGAAGAAAAAATGTTGTCAGCTGCGTGTGGTGATGCACAACTTTAATTCCAACACTCCTGAGGCAGAGACAGGCAGATCTGTGGATTTTAGGTTCAGGCCAGCCAAGAGTGAGGCACTCTCTGAATGTCCCCTACAACTGTCTGATGCCTTTCTTTCTCTGAGGACACTTGGGTTACTTCCTCACTAAGGAGTGGTGGGCAGCGATTGAAAATGTCAGGTTTCCAAGTTTAGAATGAGGGGTGCTTATCCACTAAAGTCTCTGCAATCATTCCCAAATCTGAATGAAATTGGCTATCTGAACTGTTTGTGGTTACATTTTAGATAAGATTACTCAGCCTGTGCTTTGGATGCCTGCTGCTCAATGCTGTTTGCTTCCTTGTGGGTCTTCAGTGTGCAGAATAGGATTTGTTAGTAGACAGCACAAAGCCTAATGGATAATCTTTGGAGAATTCAAAGGCTTTTAGGAGGAAGGCTCGTTTGAAGAGAGGAAATATCACAACCCCTGGAAGAAAAAGAGAGGGTTGTTGTGGGTGTATGTTTGGGATTGAGAGTTGGCTTCCCGTGGCTGCTTTGTGGCTGCCTGTGGGAAAGGCATTGTTCACTGCTCTGCCTGGTTTACTGTAGGACACTCACCAGGAATTTCACACCACACTGCCTTTTCTCTTTGTAATGTAAAAGCTAGTTGGCGGGGATGTAAAGAAAATGATTGTAAGTCCCAAAGCTACTGTTAAATAAAGGCTTGTGAGACCCAGCATCCTTTCTGGCCTCACAGATTTCTTCACAGCTGGTTGTCCAGCAGCATAATAAAGGAGAGTACCACCCACTGATCCAGCTGTGTGCACCAGCTGACCAGCCGCAGTTTGCAGTTTTTCCAACCGCAGACTGGCTTCTATGCTCCTTCCTTAATGGCACCCTGAAGAAACTCTCAACGTGTTTGTCTGAATCCAGGAGCTCTTCTTAGAGTCACGCATTTCCTTCTCTCTAGTGGTTGCCAAACCACCAAACTGGTCCATTTGCATCCGGCTCCCTTTCTCCTCCTAACCCTGCAAAATGAGGTCCAGGACTCGGTACAATGTGAAGCTACCTGTTGTGAAGCAAATGTAGAAAGTGCCGTAATTTGAGGTAGTTTTCAGAAGGGCCCCTTTTGATACAAAAAGGCTCTTTTTTCCCCCCTTTCTTTTCTGCCTCTTTTTCTTTTTCATTTATGCTTCATCACATTTTGTCCAATTTCAGCCCCTCGCTGCTGGTATTATCTGTTTGATGTCTGCTTTCTAGAATAGTCACTGTCTGGGGGGGGGGACAAGAGAAAGAAAGGGAAGAAGAAGAAAAGGCCATCTCCCCAGCTCTCACTTTGCAGCTCCCCCACCCCCAGCTCTTTCATCCTCCACAGGCTCCAGGGGCAGAGCACAAGCAGAGGAAAGACCCTCTTTAAAGCCCAAGCACGCGTGGATTTCATGTTTCATTCTAGTCATCTTGCTTCCCAATTGGGTCAGGTACATGAGGGGAAGAGCGAGTAGGATTGAGCGGTTAACGGATGGTTTTGCAAGCTCTACAGAAGCTAAAATTGCCAGTTTTCAGAACAAGTTGAAGAAGAAAACGGGGTTTTAAGGTTTTAACAAGCTAACTTGAGTTGCTTTCAGCCTGTAGGGCATCTTTGTGGAGATACAGAGTTTGTGCGGTGGAACAGACCTTGCACTGCTAACATAGGAGCGCTTTCTCTCATAGGACTCCTTTGTTCCATTGATTGCAAGTCATGGAAGAGCTAGCTACCTTTGTATTGTCTTGAATATAGACCTGCCTTTGAGGGGGAATAGCTTGCTTAAAGTAGATTTTGTTTTAAACTAAAGGTTTTTGTTTTTTAAAATATTTTCTAAGTTCCTTGAGAATTTTTGTTCATTATGTTTCGATCACAGCCCCTCCATCAACTCCTCCCATAGCTACCCTCACTTCTTTACTTACCTAACTCATGTCCTCTTCTTTTTCTTTAATCTGGTGAATACAGTTTGTGCTGCCCATGTATGTGTGCTTGGCTGTTTGGCCTTCCACTGGAGTGTGCTTGATCTGCCTTCAAACAAGCCTACTCTCCCTCCTCTCCCAGCAGCTGTGTGTCTACAGATAGCTCCTCCTCTTGAGTGAGGCCTCTTCCTTTCTCTAAGGAGCGGGGGAACAGTGATTGGAAAACTGAAGTCACTGAGGATACAGAAATACTGATGCCCAGGCCCCAGTGACCAGGAGGGGTATGAGAAGTAAATTCAGGAATGGCTGTTTTTAAATTAAAGCCCTGAGGTAATTCTCATGTGCTCTGAGGATTTCAAACCACCCAGTTAAATGGCCAAGCCTAGTAACTGGGTTCCAGGCAGTCTGACTCATGTGGGAGAAGGACAAGTTGCTATTTTTTGAGACAGGAACTGACTGTAGTCCAGCTTGGCCTCCATGCTAAGAGTTTCTTGCCTCAGCCTCCTGAGTGATAGGACTGCAGTTGTAAGCCACCATACCTGACTACTGAGCTCACATTTCTATACCTTACTGCTGGCAGCCACACAGACAAGATAACTAAAGCTTGGCAGGTTAAAGAGGTGTGCTGTGAGCTGATGCCAATACTGGTACATTCACAGAGAGGCAACTTCCCTTCCGTAATATCCAGATACCCAGCCGCTCTGGCATCCAGGCAGTGCCAGGGATTCAAAGAAGTCTTTTCCAGTTGCTGTGGAGGAATAGCTGTCCTACTACTGCATGGGATGGTTTGCCCAGAACTCCAGAACTTTCTAGGTTTTTGAACCTGTCTCACCTTCCAGTTAACGCCCTTCTCCTGCCCTCAATGCCATGGTTTTTATTTTTTTTTAGTTTAGTTTTAGGGGGGCTTCCCATGTAGTCTAGGTTGACTTGGAACTCATGGTTCTCTTCCTGGCTCAGGTTCCCAGTTGCTGAGCTATAAAAATGTGCAGATATACCCATCTCGCTTTGAGCTCTAAATGGAGCAGATCCATGTTACCTGGTGTATTTCTCTCTGACTGATGAGTTTGAAGATTCAGTTTAAAGGAAAGAGACTAGAATGTAACGCCTAATCACTATCTTGCTAGTTCATTTCCCCATGAATCGCCATTACTGGTTTCTTGAAAAGCTTGACAAATGCCAGGTACATTGGAAAATTAAAATGCCACAAACATTTTAAAGTACTTTTTGATTAGGTAATCAAGTCTATCCATTTAGTATATACCATATAGTATGCAGACACTGTCTATTCCACTGATCATTCAGCAAATATCGGATGCATTATGTATGATACAGATACTCTGGATGTATGTGAGAACCACGCACAACCTGCTCTCCAAGACACTAGGGTTATTTAACAAAAAGGCAGCTCCTTAGAAGTTAGAAATGGCGACACATGTTGTGGAAGAATAATTCTTATGCTTTATTTCTGCAGCAGTAATTGCCAGAGTTCTTTTTCATCCCTGATTTGTGCCCCCCCCCCATCTGTGCTCACATGCAAGGGCAAATGTCTACATGCTTGTATGCCTGAAGCTGAGTGTGCCTGCGTTTGTGTGGAGGCAAGAACTCACTGAGCCTCAAGCCCATTGTTTGGTTAGATTGGCTGTCCATCAAGCTCCAGGAATGCCCCTTTCCTTCCGTACCTCTCAGTACTGAGGCCGGAGCTGCTGAGCTGCTCTGCATGGATGTTCTCTGTAGTGAGCCTCTTGCCGTCAGGAGCTGTGACCTGTGTCTCTATGTGTCTAGTACACAAACGCTTTGAGGTAATGGGGTTGTGGTTGTACTATGTTTATTTGTGTATTTTTTTTTTTTTTTTGGTGTCAAGGTCCAAACTTGGCCTTTCGGGTGCTAGGCAAGCACTCTACTACTGATCTAAACCCACAATCCCTTATCCCACCTTTTCTGGCAAGCTCTTTACCTATTGAACTATTTTCCAAGTTCTTTTCCTAGTTCTTTGATTCAGAGGTATGGATGAAAGGTTGGCAACAATGCCACAGAAGCAAAGGAATATACCCCACCACAACTTACTCTGGCTAGGAATAATGAGTTGCTAGGAGGTTAATTACAAACCAACTCGCTTTGTTATTTATTGTGGATTGTATTACATACCCCAGAGTGTGTCTACCCCTCTACTGGGCAGTCTGCAGGCTTCCTGTAGACAGGAGCTGTGCTCAGGATCTCTTGTGTGCCTAGAACACAAACTGCCTGCAGGTACTGGGCTGTGGCTCTCTCCTCTTCCCCTGCTTTGTTCTAAGGAGCATCACATGTGATAGAAATTCTTGTAATTTTTAATTAGGGGTGTGTGTGTGTGGGGGGCTTGTTTACATATGAGTGTGGGTGCTTGTGGAGTCCAGAAGATGACATTAGGTCCCCTGAAACTGGAGTTATAGGCAGTTGTGACCCACCTGACACTGGTGCTTGGAACAGAAGTCCTCTGCAAGAGTAGTGAAGTGCTTTTAACTAACTGTTGAGTCATCTCTCCAGCCCCACAAAAGGTGTTTTTACTCCTATTTTATTTTCATACCCTTTCCCCAAGTGCTGGGGACCAAACTCAGTCTTAGCTTCTAGGCAAGTGATGTACCACTGACCAAATTCCCTAAACCCTTATTCCTATTTTAAAAGGTAGAAATAATTTGGCCTCAGGTTTGGGAATGTGGCTTAGCTGGCAGAGTGCTTGCCTAGAATGTACAAAATCTGGGTTATAATTTTAGCACCTTATAAACCAGATGTGGTGGAACACATCTGTAACCCCAGAAATTGGGAGATGGGACAAGAGGATTAAAAATTAAAAGTTTCAAGATCATTCTTGGCTCTATATATGGAGTTTAAGTCTATTCTGGAATATGTGAAACCTTGTCTCAAAAAGAAAAGTCAAGAGAAAAAGAAAACCTAAATGATGGAAAAAGAAGTGAAAAGGCCTAAAGATGTGGGAAAACCTTTTCCTTTGTGTATGCATTTTCCCACCCAACAGTTTATGCCAAAAACCTGAAACCAAAATGAGACCCTTCACCAATATTGCACATAGTTGTAGCTAAATCTTGTTGGTAAACTCAGCAAACACTGATTTGCATGCCTGTGACCCTGACCCGGTTGATCACCTTCCTGCAGTGGGACTGGACACGCCCATTCCTCCCACAAGTTGGTGTAGCCTTGGTTACTTCAGAATTCTCTTGAAGTTCCATGATAACCAGGTCATCTTGAGGTCCAGGCATGAGCACAGTATTTCTCAAGTGGGTCAGATGAGGATTCCCTACATACATCCCCTGAAAGAGCCAATCCTCCATTCTCTTTCAGATTGCATCCCTGGCTAGGCTCGACAATGATGTCCTACAGTGTGCCTCTTCCTGTAGGCATCACAGGGAATGCAACAAATCACCTTGTAGTGGAAACAGGAAGGAGTAATGGCTATGTCCATGACCTTTATTATTAGGTAACTCTGGGGACTTGCTCTTTTGAGATGGGGTGCCATGTAGCCCAGACAGACTTCAGTCCTACTGGGGAGCCAAGGATGATCTTGAACTTCTTCTACTCTTAGCCCCTCTATAACTGAACACAATAGGTTCACAGACTTACAGTAGTACAAAGCGAAAAATCACAGCCCGTACATCAAAGAGGGGAGAAGCATTTTTATTTACTGCTGATAGGAAAATACAGCTTCCAAAGATGCAATGCTCTCCTCCCTTAAAGAAAGTATAAAGAATTCATATTGGAGCCAGGCAGTGGTGGCGCACACCTTTAATCCCAGCACTCGGGAGGCAGAGGCAGGTGGATCTCTGTGAGTTCGAGACCAGCCTGGTCTACAAGAGCTAGTTCCAGGACAGGCTCCAAAGCTACAGAGAAACCCTGTCTTGAAAAACCAAAAAAAAAAAAAAAGAATTGATGTTGGGGAGGGTATATTCCTATATATGCGCAGTTTAATATACATACTTCTGAGCAAGCTAAATTAAGGCCACAGCAAAATATCTGGCTCCTTAACTCTTTAGTACTATGACCTTCAGAAAGTTACTCTGGTTTAGTTTCCTTTGTGTCTGCTGGGGGATGATGGGGGCTCAGATATCACGTAACAGGATTGCTATGAGAAATGCATGAAACACCACATGGAACATTCCAGCTCTCATGTCAACCACATATGAAGTGCCTGATAATGAATATTGTTATTAGCAACAACCCGGCACCAGCAAACCAATTACAGTTGTTTCTCTTCACATGCAGTTTCTCCCTCTGCAGTTTTAGTCATCTCCAGTAAATTGTGATCGAAAAATATGAAGTGAAAAACTCCAGAAATGAATAATTCATACTTTAAGTTGGGTACCATTCTGAGGGGCGAGATGCTTTCTGTTCTGTCCTGTGCCCAGGACACAATCTCTTTGTTCAGTGTCTGCACATTGTGTATGCTGGCTATAAGGTATTATTTTGTATCTGTCACAGTTACCAGATCTAATGTGACAGTATTCCGTGCCTGAGAAATCTCATTTGTATACACTTTGTATTGTGATAATTTGTATTTCATTGTATTTGTATTGTATTTGTATTTCATTGTTGTCTTTGCTTTGTTACGGTGTCTCACTTCTGAATTAAAATCTTTCCTAAGCTTCGAGATTTAGGGGATAAATGTCATCTCTAGAGATTAGTGGTACTTCAGTTTTAGGTCTCTACTGGGGGTCTTGGAAGGTATTCCCTGTGATGAGCTTGGGACTGCTGTTCTGGACAGTACCAATAAGAACCAATGAATTTGGAGAAAAGAAGAAATTTGTATGAGTATACAAAAAATTCCATGAGGAAGTGGAATGAAATATACAAGGTGGAGAAGATCTGAAAGTGGGGTCTGAAGTGATCTGGAGTAGGGATCATGTCTGACATGCTTTGGTGTCCACCAAGCTGTCTGTCATCATGACCAATTATCTCCAGCCCTTTGTGGCTCTCCATTTCAAGAGTCTCACATTATGATATGCAATACAGAAGAACAAGGTTAGGGTTCAAGTTGGCTCTTTAAGCTCAGCTTGAGGGTGTCCGTGCTTTGGTGGACTTGACCTAAGTCCTAACTGGAAATTGGTTTGTGGCTTTGGAGTCCTATTTTCATTGCCTTATTCCGGTGTGGTGGAAACCCTATGGGCAATATATAGGTTGATGGTGAGCTGGAGCTGCACAGAGATGGTACCACTGGATTAGCCATTTCTGAGAGTAAGATTCCTGAAGCCTAATTTTAGGGTGGCTTATTTTACGATTTCGGATCACTTGAATGACTCTGTGGAAAAGTCCATTTGTTGTCAGATAGGCTACAGAGAATTGTCCATTTTTGTTTGTCAATCACACCTTTGTTGTATGACCTGAATGTGTTTTGCTTTCTCCATTGCTGTGAATACATCAATAATTTTGGAGAGTTTTTTTCTGATTACATGTAAAAACTGTACACAACCCATATATTCATTCTTCTAGAGTTTCTTTGCCATGTCTTTTTGTTTTTTGTTTTTTTTTTTTTTTAAAACAGGGTTTCATTGTGTTGTCCAAGCCAGCGGATCTCCGTGTATAGCCCAGGCCGGTCTGGTGCTCCTAATCCCCTTACTCAGCCTCCCAAGTGCTGGGAACACAGGTTTGTACCTCGATGCCCACCTTATCTTCACAAGGTTTCAAGATGGTATTGTTGTAGTCATTTTTTTCCCTCAAATGTTCTTTTTGACTTTATTCCCAAATTCCAGGTATGTTTCCACGAAGGGCCTCCGCGAACGGCTATGCACTGCACAACCCTAGGAGAGGGTGCCATTCACATAGACTATAATTGAATGGCGCCACTAGGGTTGTGCAGTGCACAACCTGCACAGCTGTACTCGACGTTCCTGACCTAATGAATGAATGTATTAATGCTGTCTTCATCGAGGATGTGGTTTGGAACAGAAATAAGAGGGTGGCAAAATTTGGAAGTGTTTCCAAGGGTATGAAACAGAAAGCTACTGCTATAACCAGAAATATCAAAAAGATGTGAAGTTGTGGTGGTGGGGTGGGAATCATTATTCTCTGTCAGAGGCAATCATTACACGGGGTGTATATTTGCCTTTACTCAGTAAACGCTGCTTGGAGAGCCTGAAGTGGGGGAAGGGCTGGCATAGGAGAGCAATGAGCCTTGCAAGAGAAGCTGGGCAGAAACTTACAAAGATAAGCAAGGAGGAGAGAATTCTCCCCCCCCCCCAGGGGTAGTAGAGGGATATATGGAGGTTGGAGCCTATGAGGGTATTTGGGTAATGGTGAATGGTTTATCAGGGTGTATAGAAATGCATGTGAAAGAAGTGGGGGGCAATAACTTGTAGAGGATCAAGTGATGAAAGGGGTAACTTGATGGCTAAATGAAAGCCTTTGCCTTTATTCACCAACTAATACACAGCTATTCAAAGTTTGTGGGTTTTAAAAGCCACTTTATTGAGATATATTTACATACTCTACAATCCTCTCATTTAGAGTGTTTCTTTGAGAACTTGTGGTGTGCATATCTGCAGGCTCAGCATCTGCAAGGCTGAGGCAGGAGAAAGGAGAGCTCACTGCCTGCCTGGGCTACAATAGTGGCACCCTGTTTCAAATAGAAAGAAATGAATGACTTGCTAAATAAAGTGCACAATTTGAATGGTTTTTAATACATTCATATGAATATGTAACCACCGCCATAAGAAGGGTTAGAACATTTTCATTAACTTCCCACAGAAATTCCTTCCTGCACCACCTGCAAAGCCTCAGACTACTTTTTTGATCTATAGATTGGCCTGTTTCAGAAATTTCATATCAATAAAGTTATAACATGTCTTTTTTGTGTGGCCTTTTTCACTGTGTGTGTCTGTAATTATGTGGGTTGTTTAATTTTGCAGTGCTGAGGATCAAGCTCCGTTTCATTCATGCTAGTCAAGGGCTCTCACTGAGCCTAACCTCCAGCCCCTGGTATGACATTATTAAGGTTCATTCATTTTGCAGCATATACGTTGGTACTTCATTCCTTTTATGTCAGGGTAATACTGTCTTGTATGGATGTGCACATTTTGTGTATCTTTATTCATTGATGAACACTGTAATTAATCCTTTCTGCTTTGATGAATACTATATTAACCTCTATGTATTAGCGTTTGGGCCTGCATATGTCTCATTTCTCTTGGCTATAGAAGTAGGATTGGAGGCTGGAGAAGTGGTTCAGAGTTTTAAGACCATTGGTGGCTGTTCTTCCAGAGGACCTTGGTTCAGTTCCTAGCACCCAGTTAGAGGCTCACAACCATCTCTAGTTGCCATCCAGAAGATCTGATACCATCTCCTGGCCTCTTTGGTCACCACACACGTACATATGGTGCACAGATATATATGTAGGCAAAACACCCATACACATAAAAGAATAAGATTAAAAAAGAAGGATAATTGTTGGGGTCATATGATAATTATATTTAACCTCGTGGAATTGTCAAACAGTTTTCTAAATAGTGTAGGAGGGCCTCAATTTCTTCATATTCTGTTGAATACTAAATATTGTCATTTTAAAAATCTGTATGATGTGTGTATGTGCATGCGTAGTTGCATGCATGTGTGAATAAGCATATGTACATGTGAATACAGGTGTGATTGCTTGCTTGGAGGTAGTGGACAACCTTGGATGTCAGTCCTTGCCTTCCACCTTGTTTAGAGCAGAAATTCTTGTTCCTTGCAGCATAATCTGGGCTAGCTAGCCTGACAGCTCCTGGGGATTCTCCTGTCCACATTTCCCATCTTGCCTTAGGTGTGCTGGGATTGCAGATGCATCCAGGTTGATGTAAGCTCCAGGGATCCAAACACAGTTTCTCACACTTAGAAGAGACTTTGTCCACTGGGTCATCTTCCCAGTGCTAGTAGTCTCTTTTATTGTATTTATGCCACTGTATGGGATAATGTTACCTCCTTGAGAATTCAATTTGCATTTCCCTCATATCTAGTGATGTTGAACATCTTTTCTTATGTATATGGACCATTTGTACATTTTCTTTGGAGAAATGGCTATTGAAATACTTAGCTTATTTTCTATTTTTGATTTTCTTTATTTTTTTTATGATGTATAGTCTTACTATTATCCCTTGTTGACCTCAAACTTGCAATCCTGTCTCAGTTTCTGTGATGCTAGGACTATACACTCTGTGCCACTATGCTGAACTCTTAGTTTACTTTTAAAATTGGGCTATTTATCTTTAAAACTTTATACTTATTTATGTGTTTGCATGTGCACACATGCACACACCTGTATGAAGATCAGAGAACAACTTGCTGGAATAAGTTCTCTCCTTCAACCATTTGTGTTCCAGGGATCGAACTCAGATTGTTAGGGTTAGCAACGAGGGCTTTAAAGGCCCGTATACTAGGTCACTGTTAGTTGCATGGCTCGCAGCATCTCAACTCTCTATTTGCTTTCTCAATATCCTCTGAAGCACAAAATATTTCAATTTTTCAAAAGTTCACTATATTTTCTGTTGTCCTCTCTGTTTTTAGTATTATATTTTTAAATTTTTTTTATTTGAAAGCTTTCATCCATGTTGGGTTGCAGAGATGGCTCAGAAGAACACTGGCTACTCCTCTAGAGGACCTCAATTCCCCATAGCCACTCACGACTATCCATAGCTCTAGTTCCAGGGAATCAGATGCTCTCTTCCGGCTCCTATGGTGCACATATATGTAGACAAATACTCATACACATAATTTTTAAAAAAAATAAAATAGGCGCTGAAGAAATGATTGAGTGGTTAGGAACACATACTGTTCTTGCAGAAGACCCGAGGTCAAATCCTAGCTGCTCACAACTGCTTATAATACCACCTCCAGGGGATTTGATGCCTCTGGCCATTGCAGATACCTGTACTTAAACATGCACATTACCCGTCCCTGCCAAATAATCTAAAATAAAATCTTAAAGAAAATTTCATATGTGTATTCAGTGTATTTGATTGTACCCACTTTCCCACTCCTTCCAGATAACCCTTACAATGTCTTTTTCCCCTTTTAATGGCCTTTTTTGTTTTGTTTTGTTTTTGAGACAATGTCTACATACCTCTGGCTGATCAAGAACTCATTATGTAGACCAGGCTTCCCTCGAATTCAGAGATAATACACTTGCCTTTTTCTCCTGAGTGATGGGATTAAAGGGAAGCACCACCAAGCCTGGCTTTAAAAAAAATGGCTCAATCTAATTAGAGTTGCTCAAATGCACTTATGTGTGGAGCTATCCAATAGAACATGGACAACCTGCCAGTGGCCATATAGCTGAAGAAATACTACAACTAGCTTCCAAGTCAGGAGTGAGGACTCGGGACCTTCCTCCTCCTGATATGTGGGTTTTGATGTCATTGTCAAATCCAAGTCATCAAGATTTGTCACACACTTTATAAAGTTTGACTGTTACAGTTAGAGCTTTGATTTTGAGTAAACCATTGTCTATGGTTGTATGTGAAAAAGACATTCTTTTGCATGTGAATAACTAGGTGGCCTGGCATCATTTGCTACAGTGATTATGCTTTCTGCCTTTAATGGTCATGTTAATGCCTTTAAAATCAGTTGAGAGGGTTCTGTCCCATCATTTGATGCCTATCATTGATGTTGGTACCATAATACTGCTTTGCTTCCTGTTGCCATGGGTGGAATTTTGAAGCCAGGTATCGTGAGTTTTACTTGCTCTTATTTTAAATGTTGCTTTGGCTGTTATTGTCAGGTGAATTTGAGAATTAGCCTGGCACTCTCTACAGTCCCTGGGATTGTGATGACTGCAGCAAATCTGTCGTTTGAAATTCTTAAGGACTACAATGTGATTAAACACTTGTAAAAGAATATAGCAATACTTTGAACTGAGATGTTAGAGACCTGGAGTTTAGCAAGGAAAACTGTAGGTTGAGTGAGCGATACAGATGAAACCAGGAAAAGATACTGAGGGTGAACTCCAGACACAGTAGAAAGGTTGAAGTGGCAAGATGCCAAACTGTGGGAACTGGCTGCATGTGAGGATTCAGTTCAGAAAGATAGGAGGCATCAAAATAGCTCTGAGGATCGAAGAGAAGCTGATCATGATTTTTCACATGTCCTTTTAATATTCATCATCTATCTTCCTCTTTTTCCTCCTCCTTTAGGCTGGGTCTCTCTTCTATGTAGTTCTGGATGTCCTGGAATCCACTATGTAGACCAGCCTGTCCTCGAGTTCTCAGAGATCCACCTGCCTCTGCCTCCCACATGCTGGGATTAAAGGCGTGTGCCACCACTCCCAGCTCTTAAATTTGTTTCTTGAAATGATTGTGACTTACAGCAAGGTTGCAAAGATAACTAATAGCCATCTTGTATACCTCCTGCCCTGCTTTTCTAAGTGTTAGTATCTTGTGTAATTATAGTACAATGCCAACATTGTTAGTGTTGGTACAGTATTATTAGCTAAGCTAAACACTCAGTTCAGGTCCCAAACAGTGTTTCCATGAACTTTCGTCTCCAGGATCCAGTCCAGAGCCTCACATTCTCTTGCCTTGTCCTGCTGTTTTAGTCTTCTCTAAGCCAGAACAGTCTTCCAGTCTTTTTTGTGACCCTGGCAGTTTTAAAGAATGCTGGCCAGTTTCTGTGGAAAAGTTTTTCATATTTCAACTGGGATTATGTCATTTGAGTCAGATTATCACAAAATGGCATATTCTCTCTGTCACATGAAGATGTACATGGTGACATGTCTTATTAATATGATACTAGATGATTTTCCTGCTTAGGGTGGTGTCTCGGGTTTCCTCACTGTGAATGCCTAGTTTGGAAATGGTTAGCACTTTTAGTCTTCTTTTAGTGCTTCTTGCCTGCAACAGTTTTGGCTGTGGTTGTTGGCCTAGTGGCAATTGTTACATTTCTCTCATTTTTTTCTACTCTTTTTAATGGGAAGCCTGTCATATGGAAGGATAGACCCTTCTTTCCCAGTTTTTAAAGTGGAGTAGACAGGGAAAGGGCAACAAGTTCTGAATTGAGCATGCTCCCTGGTAGGTGCCTGTATGCCATCCTCATGAAAATCTCCAGAAAGAATTTCGCACCTATGTGCAAATAGCAGTTCAAGCTGGGACATCACAGCTAAGTGCCATTATTCTTTCCATTTAGAAATGCAGAAATGGAGGTTCAGTAGAAAACATAGGCAAGACATCACTGAAAGGCCACATTGGTGGGTGGGGCCTCTTGATTATGCTGCTGTGGGCCTGTTCAGTGGCTCAGCCCTGGCAATTGGAGGTAGGTCTGAAAGGAAGCATTGGTAACCTGATCCTAGCTTTCAGTATACCATGCCACTATGTGCAACTGTGTGTGATGATAAAGAGCCATTTAATACCACAAATTAAATGAAATCCAGAGTGTGAGGGTGTCTGGAGTTATTGAGGAAGGCTTTGTGGGGGAAATAAAACTTACCCTGTGTTTTGGTGATGGAATTACAGGGAGAAGGGGAAGGGATATCCCGATACTCTATAGGTCGCATTCAATTGATTCCTTACATTCTGCCATCCACTGAACTCAGTGGTCCAACATTCAATACTCTCACCTGCCTTATGAGATAGTTCTTTTGTAATCCCCATTTCACAGATGAGGAATTTGAACCTAAATGGTTAAGTATTTTTCTCCCTTACGCAGCTGGACAAGAAGCCAAGTCATATATCAGAATGTTAGTGTGAGCATAAAATTAGAACAAACAAGGTAGAGTAGATTGCAAGTTTGAGCTAAGCTGTTGCTGATGTATTTTACCATAGGAATGGATGTTCTATAGAAATCAAATCTATAGCTACCATGTATTTAGGGCTGGCTCTGTGCTAGGCATTGTACAAAATGCTATTGCTTGCTTTATCATGTTTGATCGTCTGAAACCTGGTGAGACAGTTACAGATAAATAAACCCTCTTCTCTTCCAAGGCTACAGGATTTGTGAGTGTCAGAATCAGTGTGTCAATTCACATCTGCCTGCCCTGGAAAACCCATACATAAGCACTGCAAGGTGGTGCATACCTGTAATTCTAGCATCCAGCAGACTGAGGCAGGAGGATTATGATTTAAAGATTAACCTGGGCTACTTTGTGTGATTCTGTCAAAAACAAGATACCTGGACTTTTAATCTGGGTGGATTTACCAATTGGATCAGAAAACACTGTTTATGAGTCTGGGAGTGGCCATTGTTTGAGTAATGGATGTCACTAAACCTAAACATCCCTCTGTACTTCTTATCCCGCACCCCAGTGGTTGCCCAGCCAACCCTGATAATTTTTCAGAGATCTTTCAAAGCAGGCTGCAACCTGGTCTGTTAAGTCTGTGACTTTACAGCTTACTTGTTTTCAGGCAAATTTATTTCCATTTATCTAAGTTCTCAGGGGAAGCTTCTTTGTAAGCTTCTTACACTGGCAAAAATGGTAAATCCTTAGAAAGAGGTAAGCTGAGAGATGGCTTAAGGACTGGGGAGTAGCATTTAACTGCGGGTGTGTACATCGGGAAGGGTTCCTGGGGACATGGTGCTATGTTTGTGTTTGCACAGTACATCAGAAGTAGCCACAGGAGGGAAAGGTGTTCTGGGAGGCCATTCTGGAATAATGAATAGGAGTCCGAGGGCAATTTCTTGGTGTTGCAGACTGATCAGTTGATTGATTGGGTCAATATTTCTGTATCATTTACTGTTCTATTGCTGTGAAAAAACACAAGGACCAAGGTAATTATTATAAGAGTTTATTTGGGCTTATTGTTCCACAGCAACTAAGAGTCCATGATGTAAGAAAGTGGTAGCAGAAGTATTACGTCCCAAACCCATCTCTGGAAGCAGAAATAGAGACCTGGCAGTAGTTGAGGCTTTTTAGTCTTTGAAAAGCCTGTCCCTAGTGACATACTTCTACTAGCAAGGCCACACCTCCCAAATCTCAGACAATGCCACCAAACTAAGACCAAGGGTTGAAATATCTTAGACTATGGGGGACACTTTATTCAAACCCACCAGTTTCACTCTCTAAGTCCATGGACTTCAAGTACCTATGTAACCTAGCCTGGCCTGGGACTCATCTCCCTGTCTCAGTTCTCTCACATACTGGGGTTCTATTTGTAAGCTACCATGTCTGGCTGGTGTTGTAGTTTTTAAAATTGAAATGAAAAAAAAAAAACTATAAAACTCTTAGGAAAGCAATAGGTGAGCCATTTTATAGTCCCAGGGTTGTAAAAGATTTTCAGAGATAGAAGCCATAAAGCAAATAATATGTACACCTGATTGGCTAATAGTAAAAAAGCTTCTATACATCAAGAAACTACTCTAGGTAGAGTTGTTATGGAGGGGAAACATGTCTGTAATAGAAGTGTGTGTAGTCTAGATTAAGTGGTTTTGTCTTTTGAGATAAGATCTCCTATAGTTAAGATTTACCTTAAACTCCTGTCTCCTGCTGGAATTACAGGTGTTCATTGCCCTGCCAGTTTCTACGGGCTATTAATACGTAGATGGTTTTTGCGACTCACTAAAACAAACATAAGTTTCAATAGAAAAAGTACAAAGATGGCCATATTACTCCCAAATGAAATACATCTAGTTAGCAAAGCAGTTTAATGTTTCTGGATGTCTGAGACACACAAAAACAAACAACAACTAAAATCCCACTCATGTTTCTTAGAGCTTTTCAAAATGAGAGTTAACATTTGATCAGGATGCAGCAAAAGAAAACACATTCTCATGAATGCCTGGAGGAAATATCAATTCAAATAACTTAGAGCACAGCTTACCTATGAAATCAAAAGCCTTAAGGCACATGTGGTTGGCTTTTCATATCTTTTGATTCTACTATCTATGAATTTAACCAACTTCAGGACAAAACTTTTTTTTTAAAAAAAAATTCCATTTGTATTTAAATGTGGGACATTTCCTTTTTTTTTTTTTTTTTTTTTT
>JAQHUG010000075.1:3234847-3304926 GCA_028555095.1 Dicrostonyx torquatus
AGGCTTGTACAGTGTTCTGCCTGCATGTCTGCCAGAAGAGGGCACCAGATCTCATTACAGATGGTTGTGAGCCACCATGTGGTTGCTGGGAATTGAACTCAGGACCTCTGGAAGAGCAGCCAGTGCTCATAACCTCTGAGCCATCTCTCCAGCCCGACATTTCCTTTTTTTAACATTATCCCCCCCCCCTTGTGATATAGTTTAATGTTGCTGTACAAAAGAGTTCCATACTAGCCTAGAATGGAGTATAACAAAGGTTTATTTATTAGGGGGTAAACTTGTGTGCACTGGGAACAGGAACTGGAAGTGAATCCAGCAGCCAAGGCCCTCTCCCATGCTTTACATCTGCATTTATAGTGCATGAGACCATGCCCAAAGTGGGTCAGTATCTTAAAGGATGTTGTTGTCTGAAGGAGTTCCCACAGCAGTTTAAGTATTTACATAGTGTTCACATTGTATTAGGCATTATAAGTAATTTAAAGATCATGAAATATATAGGTAAACAAAAATAGGTGACATATAAATGCTACAGCATTTCTACAATGGAATTGAACATCCACAGATGTGGGCATCCAGAGGGGTCTTGGAACCAATTCCCCATGGATACGGAGGGGTAACTTTCTATTTCCTTAGACCCAGTCTCCTATAACTGTGTACTAAGAAAAGTTATGGCATGTGAATGTAACTGAGTAAGGTGAAGCTACTAGAGATTAAGTAGGAAGGACTGGCTCCATGGTTAAGAGCACTGGCCCCTCTTACAGAAAATCCAGGTTCAAGTCCCAGCACTGACATGGCAGCTCACAGCTGTCTGTAAGCTCCAGTTCCTGGGGATCTGATGTCAACTTCTGGCTTCCTTGAGCACTGCATCCATGTGGTGCACAGACATGCACTCAGGCAAAATAGTCACATTTAAAACTTTTAAAAAAATAGAAGAAACGAACAAAGAAATGAAGCCATAGACGCACATGGACCAGCATATTATATGTTCAGGGTACAGTTGGCATTGTGCCTATTTACATGGTAGATGGAGCCTGGAGCACAGATGTTCTTATCTGCTGTGCTTTTCTTTAGGTATTGGCCACACTTGGGAGCATTTAAAATAGCACAGCAGAGTGGCATTTTAGATAGATCCTTTTTGTATCATGGCGCCTGATGGGGGTACATATGGAAGAGATTCTCACAGTGGTCCAGAGAGAAATGATAAAACTGCAGAGGTATGAGCACGAGTGAGTAGAGCTTCAGGATAGACTTTGTGCAACCCAGGAATGTGGTACTCCCTATGGTAAGTAATACTCGTAAGTACTTGTCCTAAGGAATCACTAGATATCTGGGTATTCTCATCAGAAATGGAATCAGAAAAACTAAAGCCAGAGGGCACTAGGACCTGGAGGCGAGTGTGCTAGGCTCTAGGTCAGTCTCTCGAGCCTCTTACTGTCAATTTTCATTTCATGTAGTTCAACCATGTCCCTTCAGTGCTTAACTGGGCCAGCAGCTCATTTAGGATGGACCGTGGTAAACTTGGGGCCAGTATGATTGGGGACAGGGATAGGGAGTAGGACAAATGATGACTGAGAGGGTGGGAGGCCAGGAGGGGGCCTAGAATCACATTGGTCCAGAGTTATAAGGTGAATTGAGACAGCAATTGTGTAACTGGAAAGAGTTAAATGTACTGTTTTCTGTACTTTTATGAAGTTTTAATTTTTTTATTTACTTATTCCCCTAGGGAATTAAGACTAGTTTTCAATAGCATCTGGACATTTTTTTTCCTTGGGATGATTAGCCTCATGGGACAAATCTCATCAAGATTTGGGTTTTATAAGGGTTTGCGAATCACATGTACCCACCAGACCTGGGGCCGAGATGAGTTTGAGCTAAAATGAGCTAGTGTGGGCATTGCTGGATCTGTGTGCTGGGCTGCCCTGTTGGGTGTGTTTTGAGATGTCTCATGGTGTTGAAAATAGATCTCAGGAATGTATGGTAGTACTGACAAAATCCCGCATGTTCTCTGACGGCAGTGAATGGGCAGAGCTGTAGGGGGAGGAGGGGCCTTTGTGGCAAGTACATGGGATTGGGGTTTCATCCGAAATGCTTGTGAGAGCTTTTCTCCCCCAGTTTCTTCATCTGGGAAATGAGGTTAAGTAACATGGCCCCGCCTGTGATGGGATGTGTCTGTATAGCACCATTCTGCTTGCTCCCTATTTTTTCTCTTCAAGAACTGTGCTGGGCAGTTTCGAACACAGATAGGGAGCACCAAGTGGGTGCTGGGATCTGCTGGCATCCGTTCTCATCTCTTATCTGCTTTGTGCTTCTAGATGTCCTCTTCTACTGTTTGCATCTCAAGGGGTGCTTTAGTTTTCCTTCTGCCAGTCGAAAACATACATTATCAAAAGATGGCAGTGGTGGAGCCACCCAGTGAATTTCTGGGGATCCTTGGGCTGTTAAATTAATTTTTTTTTAAATTCACGATCAACTAAGAATCATTACAGTTGTGACCTTAGCCTGACTAAGCAGAGGTTTAATTGCAGAAATCCTTCAAGTGACCGAAAGAGGCTGTGGGTTACTTAGAAATGGAATGTGTAAAACATTGAGGTGGGCTTTTTTTTTTTTTGCTAGTATATTCACTGCATTTGTCTCAAAAGATTGCTTCAAAACAAAACAAAACTCTATCCTGGTGATAGACATAGACAGGCAAGGTAAGAAAGGCTAGAAGGTCGATTAGAATGTTGGGCCCTGTGAAAGTAACTGTTGGTAAGCACATGTAGAATCAGTCTAGCTTGCTGTCTCTGTGAGTGATGGAGGATAACTGAAGAATGGAGTAGCTGGGAACTGGAGGCTTAATTCTTAAAGTAGGTTCCTGAATACCTGCTGTAGAGAAGGACAGAACCAGTTAAAGGGATGTGTGCTTGCTCCTTGAGGCTACAGACAGGAATGTAAGACTTTGTTAATTGTGAGGCCCACTATTGCATTTTTACTTTCTGCTTGGCATGTTCAAATGTCTGGGTATTTCCAAAATTTGGGGAGGCTGCTGGCATGACTCTCTGGCATTCTCCAGATGACCTGGAGACCTTTCCAAGGTGGGTGGGACCCGTTTTCCTCTCTGTACTGTAGCTTCAAAGGGTAGGCTTTGGTGGGCCTGATGCTAGGTCACTATATACAGCTTCCAACTTGGTTCTTTGCCCAAGGTAAGTAACCTTCCTGCTGTGTCTGGGGTAAAGAAGACCAGCTTCATTTAGTTCTTTTTTGGGCTACTCCTGAGGGCTAAGCTAGAGTTCGATGTGGTTCAGAAATCCACTTCTTTGGCAAAAAATGGATGCTAAGAGCATTTTACATGTACTCTCAGTGAGGTCTGGGAATGCACCTCACACAGTGAAATACTTCTTATTTCTGTGGGAAATACTTGACAGTTCCCCATAAATAAAGGGAGATCACCCCCATTCAAGTCATGCTTTGAACAAGCTTTCATTTTCTACTTTAGAGCCTTTTAGATTTGGGGTCCAATAGAGAATTGTGGACCTGAAGTTATCTTTGAGTTTGCACTTTAGTCAAATGGATCCATAGGCAGGAAAACCAGACAAAAAGTAGAGGTGGGGCAATGAGAACAGGAATATTTTGGGAAGAAGGAAGCTCTTTCAGCAGTCCTGCCCAGACCTTGGAAGAAGTTAGTAGTCAGACCAAAGCCAGAAGCAAGAACGAGCCCATGACAAAGCAAAAGAGACCACGCCCAAGTTGGCTGGTGTCTTAAAGGCTATTGGCTGAAGGAGTGGAAGGAGCCCCTGCTGCAGAAAGGCATGGTTTTCGGTGCTGGTAGATGGCTTTTTCTTCCCACTGGTATTCTTTTTCATACTCCTTTCTTTTCCTCTTAGCTGGGATTCTAGCTGCCAAACAGATGTCTTCCCTATGGTACAGACTATTCTTCTCCCTGTAGATTCTGAGAGAATGGAGAAACAAAATGCCAAAGCATGCACACTTGGCAAAGCCAACGTCCAATAATGGAAATTATCAGAGCTTTCACCACGACAGGGACAGCTATCAGTGAGTTGTTTAAACCACATAATCAAATCAGTTTGGGTCAAGGGACCCTGCAAACATAAGGTTTAGGTATATGCTAAAGGCTAATCCTCAGTCCTTTGTGTCTTTGGCCCTCAGAGTAGTTTAGTCCAAGAGCAAATGCACAGCATGTGAGGCTACCAGGAATGGCTGACCTCATTCCTTCTGGAACTTTTGTTCAGCATGCAGATGTTGTGGGGGGAGGTCCCAGGTTTGCAGAATCAGCATGCTTTCTGTGAGAACCCAGCAGTTTGCAGATTTAGCAAGTTTTGCAAAGGATGTTTTGTCCTTGATGACAGTTGAAGACCATCATATATGGGTAAATTCCCAGCAACTGCAGGTCTTCAGTGGTTGTAGTGCAGGCCTGTGTCACACCAAGAGCAGGGAGCTGATTGGTTTCTTAGAATGACAGATTCTTTTGGTTTGCATTTTTGCCTGTCATGATAATAGGACCTTCTCAAATTACCTAAGTCGATTTGTAGATACAAACAAAATCCACTGGGGTTTAGAGTCTGTGGTGGTAGTTTGTTAAGAGTTGTGGGAAAATTCAGGATCCCCAGTTACATCCAATTTTCAGATCAACACAAAGCAATGTTTTAAAGAAATGGGCTTCATGCAACACTTCCAGCCTACTTACACAAAAACATTACTCATTGTTTCTCTGGAACTCCAATTTAACTTGGTGTCCTGTATTTTCATGTGATAAATTTGGCAGCTCTGAGTATTGATAAGCCCACCTACCGCCATGGAAGGCAAACCAGATGGCATGTGTGTGCATCTTCCATGTGCAGAATCTATTTTTACCTGCCCTGGGTTAAAGCTTCAAAGACTGGCTACTTATGGCATATTGATGTTAAAGCACTGAAAACCAAGTCTTTCTCTTTCTACACACACACACACACACACACACACACACACACACACACACACACACACGAAAATACAAATGTACTTTGGTAAACTGCCTTGTAACTATAAAAATTTTAACCAACTCACAAATACACAAATTTTACTTTTCTAATTTTTTATATTATAGTTTTTGTATTAAGGCTTTTCTTAAAGTGGCATTGTTAAAGTAACCTCAAGTTGCTGTGCTCAGTGTTTTGTTCACTAACTGTTCTTAATTCTTCAATTGCAGATCTTCCTCCTGGCCTGCCCTCCATGTCCGGGAGCTATCGTCGTCTTCAAGTAAGAGAAAATTGTGTTTTACTCCATGGTCCCTTCCTCTTCAGGCTCTTCTTTTCATTTGATGATAGAGGACAATGTGGTACCAATCCCTCTAGACTGTACTTCTTGGTCCTCTGGCCTTTCCTAAGGAATGAACATCTGTTGGGGTCTGCTAAACTGTCATGCACATGCTGTATGTGAGCTGTAGCTGTTGCTGAGCCCTGGCGGATCCCACTGAAGCAATCTTTGTAATTACCCAGCCATGGCAGGGTAGCTTGGCAGCTTGTTGTCCTACTGAGGAGGTTACACGTGAAAGCCGCTAGGGACTACCTAGCTTTAGTCCATAGTTCCTGTCTAACTGTCTTGCCACTGAGGACGTGGTACTGAAGGCCATTGTTCCTGTGTCTTAATGGACATTTTTCCTTCAGGTGCAAAAAAAAGTGACAGGGATTCTGGAGATTGAATTCCTGGTCTTATTCCTGCTGCACAATGTTTAACGAGTGAGCCCCACCCTTAGCCTTATAAATCCTGACTTTCTTGAAAATACCAGCAAGCATCAAATCCATTAAAGTATACTGCAAGCAAACATGGTTCTCTGAAGGCAAGTTTACTTAAATTAAATTAGTAAGAGGTCTAGAGCTCTGATTTTAGCCACAAGGTGTGATCATCTCCCTCATCAGACCTTTTATTAGACTTGCTAGAGCGAGGTAAAATGGGCTGAATTAATCCCCCCCCCCTGCATGTTGGAGCTATTTCTGAATGGTGAAATGCCCAGAGGGAGGGAACAGGAAGTAATAGGCCTAGGAGATGCGTCGATAGTTGAGAGTAGAGTAAATGGCTTTCTGATTTACTTAAGTCATTAGAGTATTAGGTAGGGGGCTACCCCATTTGCCCCTGCAAACAGATCCTCAGAATAGCCACTTAGTCCCTTGCCTAAGGTTAGTAACTTTCTTCCGGGTGAGGGCTAATGGATCCTGACTTTATATATTTTATGTGGACAGCTCCCACAGAAAAGGGCTATTTAACCTCACTTCCTTTCCTTGCCTTTTCGAAATGAACTCAATTATTCAGTGTAATGTTTTTAAAGCAACATTCATTGATTTTATTTCATTAGGATGAAAGCAACAATTCTCATCAGAAAGAAAATAATCACCACCTCTATCCTTCCTCCAAGAGATAATTTCGGTTTTTGCCTCTCCTTTTTTGATAAGCAGAAATCATTGTTTACTCATATTTTTACTATTTATTTTCTTAATTTAATTTGCTTATATTTTGTACTCATACATAAATATGGAGATATGATTGCTGGATATGTCATAGTGGCCCTTTGCAATCTCTTTTTGCTTGGCCCTTAACTCATACTATCTCTCTGTATACTAAACCAGTATGTATCTTTTTCCATTTACATAGACAAGCTTATGTGGCTTTTAGAAGTTTTTGGTTTTTTTATATTTATACTTCTTTTTTGTTGTTTTTATTGAGCTATATGCTTTTTTCCACTCCCCTCCCTCCCTTTCCCCTACACTTTTATGCTCCCAGTTTACTCAGGAGATCTTGTCTTTTTCTAATTCCCATGTAGATAGATCCATGTATGTTTCTCTTAGTGTCCTCATTGTTGTCTAGGATTGTGAATTATAGACTGATTGTCTTTGCTTTATGTCTAAAAGCCACTTATGAGTGAGCAATAAGATATTTGTCTTTCTGGGTCTGGGTAATCTCACTCAATATGATGTATTTTAGATCCATCCATTTACCCGCAAATTTCAAGATGTCATTTTTTAAAAATTTTTTTTGGCTGTGTAGTACTTCATTGTGTAAATCTACCACATTTTCCTTATCCATTCTTCAGTCGAGGGGCATTTAGGTTGTTTCCAGGTTCTGGTTATGACAAACAAAACTGCTATGAACATAGTTGAGCACATGTCCTTGTGGCATGATTGAGCATCCTTTGGATATATACCCAAAGTGGTATTGCTGAGTCTTGAGGAAGGTTGTTTTCTAATTTTCTGAGAAATCACCACACTGATATCCAAAGGGGCTGTACCAGTTTGTACTTCCACCAGCAATGCAGTAGTGTTCCCTTTTCACCACATCCTTTCCAGGATAAGTTGTCATCAGTGTTTTTGATCATGTCCATTCTTACAGGTGTAAGATGCAATCTCAGTTGTTTTGATTTGCATTTCTCTGATGACTAAGGATGTTAAGCATTTTCTTAAAGTGTCTTTCAGCCATTTTAGATTCCTCTGTTGAGAGTTCTCTGTTTAGGTTTGTATTCCATTTTTTTTCCCATTGGATTATTTGTTCTTTTGATGAGCAATTTCTTTGTTTTGCTTTTTTTTAATTTTTGGATATTTTGTCTTGTTGACCATGTCCTTTGCTTTACAAAAGCGTCTCAATTTCAGGAGGTCCCATTTATTAATTATTTCTCTCAGTGTCTGTGCTGCTGGGGTTATATTTGGGAAGTGGTCTCCAGTGCCAATGTATTCAAGTGTCTTCCCACTTTCTCTTCTATGAGGTTCAGTGTGGCTGGCTTTATGTTGAGGTCTTTGATCCATTTGGACTTGGGTTTTGTGCATAGTGATAGATGTGGCTCTGTTTTCATTCTTCTACATGTTGATATCCAGTTATGCCAGCACCACTTGTTGAATATGCTTTCTATTTTCCATTTGATATTTTTTGCTTTTTTTTGGTCAAAAATCAGGTGTTCATAGGTGTGTGGATTAATATCCAGATCTTCAATTTGGTTCCATTGGTCCTCCTGTCTGTTTTTATGCCAATACCGGGCTGTTTTCAGTATTGTAGCTTTGTAGTAGAGTTTGAAGTCAGAAATCAACTCAGTTCTGACTTCCAACTCAGTTTGAGTCCAATAATGGAACTCAGAAGTTCCATTATTGTACAGGATTATTTTGGCTATTCTGGGATTTTTGCTTTTCCATATGAAGTTGAGTATTGTTCTTTCGAGGTTGTTTTTATTCTTTAATGCATCCTGCTTTTTCACTCAGCAACATTTCATCGAAATCTATCAATGTCTACTGGAATAAGTCTTACTTCAGAAAGCTGCAAAATATTTCATAAATACACAGTTTATCTTGGCATTGCCATATTAACGGATATTTACTTTCTTTCTATGATGCCGCAATAACCATTGCTGTGTACTAACCTGGTATATTGTTGCTTTCAATTTTTGTTTGTGTGTATATGTGAATGTCTTGCCATAATAGTTGTCTTTTCTATACAAAGATTATTCTTATGTAACTTCCACATTTCCAATTTTACTTAAAGTTGCTTTACCAAAGATGGATTGCACTAGAACAGTATATTCCATACTCCCTGCTTCTTCCTGTAAACTGAACATCCATCCTTGTCAGCTGGTAGATGTTTTATGTACTAGGCTCGAGTTATTGATTCCCTGTCCTATTCCAATGAATTGTGTACCAAGACCATATTCACTTGATTCCATTAGTTTAAAATTCAGTTAGCACTGTCTTGTCAATTTTCCTATTTATAAATTTTAAGATTTCCTTTTACTTAATATTCCCTTCCACTTCTAATAGGATTCTAATTAGAATTACATTACATTGGGTTTAACTTTTTAATTACGTGGTTCTTTTTTAACTAAGAAATTGTATTTCTTTGCATGTTCACATCTGATTTTGTGTTAATTAGATTTATTTTTTTCTTCTTATCTATTATATACTCTTTTTGACACATTTCTCAAAAATTAATAGCTTTTCTCCTGTTGGGGCTCAAATATCTTCCTCATTTTCATTGCTAAGTGCTATTTGCTATCAAAGAAAATGACTATTGATTTTATGAATATTTATCTTATGTTCAGCTATTATACAGATTCTCCTATTATTTCTGGTAAATTTCATTTTTCTTTTATCTTTTCAATACTTACAGTTTTTGTTCCATTTCACATTTTTGCTCCATTTTTTTGAAACTCAGATAGTTAAATAGGAATCCTGTTGATGTCCTACTCTGCCTAAAGATTTTAAAATCTAAATGTTTTCTGTGTTCTTTTACATTTTCTGTTTGCATTTGTTTATTTATTTGGTTTTGAGTTTACATTTTTTTTTATTTTCACATTTCCTTACAGAATTGGTTGCTGTATTTGAATAGCATCTGTGTGACTTTGCAGTTGTGCCCTATGGCTTTTCTTGTCTTTCCTGGAGCACCTTAATCAAGTTCTGTGCTACTAATCTATACCCTGAGCTCTCAATTATTTTTTCAATACAATGAATTATGTTGATAGAATTTATGGTTTTGAACTACAATTATAAAGGCTTATGAAGTAAGCCTGCTGATCACAGTGTGTTGTCATCTTGATCCAAGGCTGAATTCTGTTCATCAGTGTTTTTATTTAGAATATGTCTTCATTATTCATAAGTGAGATAGAAATCTTTTGTGGTTTTTATTAGATTTGAAGATTAAAGATTAGATGGGTAATATGTAGTAGAGAAAGTCTCTTCTTTTTCTTTGGCCCATAATACTTTAATTACCCTTAGAAAGGATATGTGTTTTGAAGGTCTGATGAGCCTCCCTTGTAAAGTGCATTTGGAACTGGTACCTTTTTTGATAGGTAGAGTCATAATTACCTTTTCAATGTCTTCTGTGGAAACCAATCTATTCAAATCTTTTGGCTTTAATTTGTGGTCATTTGTGTTTGTTAGGAGATTATCTACGTATTCTGTATCTTCAGATTGCTTCCCATAAGTTTGGCTGAATAAGCAGACTACTTTATCGTCATTTGACACTCTTTCCTCATGTAGTTATGCTTGGTGTCTTGACCTTAATCTTGGATGTTTTCTGTTATTTCTTTTGTATTTAAATTTGCTCAGCAAGAGTGTTATCAATTTTTGATTGCTTTGTAGAAAATAAAGTCTTGGAGTTATTCATCCTTTCAGTCTTCCTTTTAAGTGTTAAAACCATCGACCTATGTCATTTAACAGTCCTTACATCTCAGTGCGTGCACCTAGGCTCCGCTGTGGGCTCAGTGACAAGCACAACCTACCTATTTCTTATTCCTCCACTAGTGCTTTGCTGTACCAGTCCTGTGCGAGTTTTCTGGCTCCCCAGCTAAACAGAGCTTGACATGTTCTTTGCAGAGACATGCCCGACCACTGTAGCAAAGGGGTTCTGATGTGTACAGTAGGCTGCATTGCCCCATGCTGGGTTGGGACTGACAGTTCTTTCGGGGGTGAAGTTGGAGCAGAATTCTCTACAGGGATCCCATGGTCTGTTTCACAGGGGAGAATGATAGTTTGCCAGTGTTCCAGCTGGGTCGTGACAGTTTCGTTTCTGTGCACCTCTGCTGACATGTAACCTGCTAAGTGCCGCAGCTGGAGCCCTGTGCTAGGAGAGATGCCTTAGCAGAAGCCATGCGTCTGAGACGTAGAGCTAGATTTGGCAGGGTTTCTACTTTGTCCACTACACAGCAACCTTGGGCATGGCGGTCTTACAAACTGTAATCTCGCCAACTTCTGAAATTCCAGTCTGATTGCTTTCTGCTTCTTAGAGCCCCTTATCTTTATGTTTCTAGGCGTTCCATCTTTCTGGAATAGCAGCCCTAGCATTGTTTGTTGTATTGTATTTGTACTTGCATCGCTGTTCTCATCTCTTTGAATCTGAGCCACTCTTGTTTCCTCATTCGGTTGCTTAGAATGGCTTTTTCCTTAAGAGCAGTTAGTTGCCCAGTGCTTTCTATGGCCACCTATAGAATACTTTTTCCTCATTCAGGTTTGACTGAAATCAATACATTCTGCCCTCTGTGTTGAGGTTCCACCTCTCCAGAATCAACCAGCTGCACACTGAAAGGTTTGTTTGTTTCTTTTCAAATTGCATCTGTTCTAACAGGAGCCTCTTTTTCTTGTCATTATCCCCTAAACACTATAGTATAACACATGTTTACAGAGTGTTTACATTGCATAAAGTCTTGTTAAAAAAACAACCAAGAAATCTCGAGAGAGAGAGTAAGCATTGAAGTGCAGCAAATTTGAAGTTAATTACCTATTTCAGTTATTAGGGAACCTATCCTGTCATGTTATGTGAGCCAGTTGGTCTTCCCCCCTCCCTAGTTCTTTTGTTTTTCCTTGGAGATAGACTCCTACTATGTATCCCAGACTGGGCTCCAACTCATACAGATTCATCTGCTGCTGACTTGGAACATTGGTATTAAAGGCATATAAAACCTTGTGAAACCTTCAGTCTTAGTAAATGAGACTTCTTGAAACTGACATGGGGTGGAGTAGGGTGGGGTGGTGCACTCTTTTAATCCCAGCAGTAGGGAGGCAGCTGCAGGCAGATCTGTGAGTTCAAGGCCAGCCTGGTCTACAGAGTGAGTTCCAGGACAGCTAGGACTGTTACACAGAGAAGCCCTGTCTCAAAAACCAAAACAAAAAGAAAAGGAAAAAGAAAAAAGATTTCCTTTTGATAAAGAAAAGGATAGGAAAGAGGACCATGTTGGAGAATCCTTCAGCTCTCCTCAACATCTCATTGGAACTTTTTCTTTACTTTTTTCCTCAACCCTTTTCCTCAGTTTTCTTCTTTATTATAGCAGATTTCAGATATATACATATTACATTTATTCTCATATGTTCTTTATACATTTGTATAATTTCTTCTGTGGACTATTCATGTTATTAGTTTTATATAAGGCTATTTTTTTTCTTAGTTGAATAAATCAGATGTATATGAAGTCTAGAAGTCTTATTTTTGCCTTTTGTATTCTCCTTTACCTTTTATAAGTATTGTTGTTAAGTTCAAAAGAGGATTTATTTTTATGTATGTGCTTGTGGGTATGTATGTGCATATGTAGACAGGTGCCAAGGAGCCCAGAAAAAGGTGTCAGATCTCCTGGACTTACACACAGTACTGAGCCTCTGACATGTGTGCTGGGACATCCGCAAGAGCTGCCGTCTCTTCATCACCGAGCAGTCTCTCTCCAGTTCTCTTTTGGAAGTTTAAGACAGCTCTTGATATGTATCTTGAATCAGTCTACAAATCACTATGTAGCTTAGGCTGGACTTGAACTTGAGATCATCCTGCTTCAGCTGCCTCAGTGCTTGGATTTACCATCATGCCTAGCTTACGTTATAACATTTCTTTTTGAGATAGAGCCATACTCTGAAGCTCCTGATGGCCTCAGACTCACAGAAATCTGCCTGCTTCTACCTCATAATTGCTGAGATTAAAAATCTACACCACATAGCCTGCACCTTTTAACTTTTTAATGAAGTGTTTGCTATATAGGAATTTTGCGTTTTTCTTGATTTAAATTGATTACTTCTTCCTCAGATCATGGGTATTTCCTATGTATGTATGTATGTATGTGTGTATTTAATTATTTGAGACAGGGTTTCATCTGATAGCCCAGACTGGCTTGAAATTGACTTTGTATCCTAGTATGGCCTGGGATTCTTGGTTCTCCCGTGTCATTCTTCCAAATACATTACCACAGGCAACTTTCTTTCTGGATTTTATGCCTAAACAGATTTTTTTTATTATAAGACTATAGAAAATCCAGTGTTATGCTTGTAAAAAATATTTAATGTGGCCATTTGAAATTTGTACTATGAAGATGGTGAAGTAGGGCTATAGCTTATATTTTTTCCTAAGTAGTTTTCTTTTTTTCTGTATTTGTTGTTCATTTGTTTTAACAGAGGATGCCATGTAGCAGAGACTGGACTTTCATTCCTGGTCTTCCTGACTATTCTATCTCAGTGCTAGGATTATAGATGGTGTCACACCCAACAAAGGATTCTCTAAGGTCGTTACCACACTTAAGTTCTTGTATGCGCTAGGAGTTAGCTCCGGGGTATGCTTTGCTATTCCTTTCATCCCCCTCTTGGGTTTTAACCCAGCTTCATATTCTCTTATTTTAATTCTTCTTATTTTATTTTACATGTATAGAAATTTTGCCTTTATATACATCTGTGCACCACATGTTTACTTAGTGCCCATGGAAGCCAGAAGAGGGTGTCAGATCCCTAGACCCACAGTTACAGAAAGCTGTGAACAACTGTGTGGGTGCTGGGAATTGAACCCAGATTCTCTACAAGGGCAGTCAGTTTTGTTCACTGCTGAACTAGCTTTCTAGGCCCACAAGAAGTTTCTTGATGCAGAGAATGGCCCAGAGTATCATGGCCTTCCTTGGGTGGACAAAGGAACAGGTTAGGGCCCCAGCTTCATAGCCTGAGTTTATAACAGCAGGTAGGTAGACCAGATCTCCCTTTGCCCTCTCAACCTACCATGCCACCTACAGTTCTTTTTAGTAGCTACTCTCAATTTTTTGGTTTCAGGGGAACTTTAAATGTTTTCCTCAGGTTTTCTTCCAAATCCTGTCAGGATTTTGACTCCACTTACTTTAATCCTATGATTTCACTGACGTCATCACAGCGTTGAATTTCTTCAACCAGGATTATTTATTTATTTATTTATTTTTTTGGTTTTTTTGAAACAGGGGTTCTCTGTGTAGCCCTGACTGTTCTGGAACTCACTCTGTAGACTGGGATGACCTCAACCTCAGAGATTCGCCTGCCTCTGCCTCCTGAGTTCTGGGATTAAAGGCTTGTGCCACTACTACCCGCCTTCATGAATTCATTATTTCTTGACATTTTCTTTTATATTCCCCTGTGTGTGTGTGCTTCCCACATATTTCTCAACAAGGCCATTTAAATACAGTTTTTAGTTTATGATCTTTTATTATACCTTCTTTTATTACTGATGATTTGTAGGAAAGATTTCTAGTTTTGTATGTTTGTTTTATATTGGGCTACTATGCTTCAGTCTTATTTATATAATAATTTTTCAGATGTTCCCCTTGGATCATTTTTCCAAATGGTAACTTCACCTCTTTTTAAAGAGCAAAGCTGTGTTTTTTGTTTGTTTTGGTTTTTTGGCTCAAGCCTAATTGTGTTGGCTAGAGTTTCTGGCATCATTTTGAATAATACTAATACTGGCAAGTATCCTTATCTTGGTTTTGATTTTAATGGGACTATTTCTGGTGTTTCATTTAATGGTGTCTTAGCTAAGTTTTCTATTGCTGCAACAAAACATCATGACTAAAAAGCAAGTTGGTGAGGAAAGGGTTTTATTTGACTTACACTTTAGCATTGCTTTTCATCACTGAAGGAAGTCAGGACAGAAACTTAAATAGGGCAGGATCCCCAAGGCAGAAGCTGATGCAGAGGCCATGGAGGAATGCTGCTTGCTGGCTTGCTCCTCATGGCTTGCCCAGCCTGCCTTCTTATAGGACCTAGGACCACCAGTCTAGGAATGGCACCACCCACAATGGGCTGGGTCCTCTACCCATTGGTCACTAAATGAGAAAATACATGAGATTCTTTCCTCTGATGACTCCAGCTTGTGTCAAGTTGACACATAAAACCAACCAGTACAAATGGGGATATTTTTATGCTTGACATCAGTTGACTCTTACTTTGCCTATTGGCTTAAGTTAGATGTGATATAATATGAAGAAATTATCTTGTTCTTAAGTTGTTAAGTTCATTTAAAAATTAAGAATTTATCCATCCATTTGTTTATTTCTTGCAGTGCTGGGGTTAGAACCCAGGATTTGGGACATGCTAGGCCAGCACTCTACTGCTAAACCACACCCTCAGCACACAGGTGGCTGTTGAGTTTAGCCAACACTTTCTATATAAAAGATGATGAGTGGTTCATTGGTACTTTTTTCCCTTTCACCTCATTTGTTATGTTATTTTGATAGAATTTTTAATCGTAACTATTGAAGGGCTGCTAATGTAATCTCTTTTCCTTTGTGTGTTTGCAAGAGACTCATATTTGGCTTCTTTTGCACGAACTTGATTGATTTTGCTCTCTGTCACCCCGCCATGAAGTTTAACTCCTTGTCATTCTTCCTTACTTTGCAGAGTTCCCTTTTTGCCTCAGCTTGTTGTTTTTCTTTCCCAGGGTGCCTTATTCTGGTGGCTTAAAAAAAAAAATATCTGCTTCTTAGAGTCCAGGTTTTCTTGCATACTCTCTAGGACACACTGAGTTTTGTAAAATCCTTTCTAGTTCTTACACTGCTTCTCCAAGTCTTCAGAATGGTATGCGCTTCCCCATGTGCTGCCAGACATTTTCATAGGAGCTGCGCTGGCTTTTTGTTATGTCTCTGCATATTCAAAGAAGGGTCTGTTGTTTGTCAGAGACAGATTGTATATAGTGAATATTTTTATATTCTCTACTGGTTAGAACCACTTCTCAGCTCCATTCTTTGCTGGCAGGTTAATGCACACAGCTTTTTAGCATGTTTCTCACAGTCTAGTAACTACTCAGATTTTCTGTCCCAACTACTAAACTCTCAGATATGCTGAACAGATAAAGTCTGTAAAAAGTCCTAGACTCCTTCATGTGTAACTCCAAGAGGTTCCTTTGTGAAGTCTCCCTTTCTCAGTACCTATCAGATTTGCCAGCACCAATCAGATCATATTGTACTCTGTTGACTTTGGAGATTTGATTAGAGCCTCTAACAGGATATAGACAGGATCCAGCAATTATTAATATTACCTGCAAGCAGTTGTCAGCTGTGGAGCAACGGCTGTCTGATTTGTGAGTTGCCAGCCATGAGGCTGATCATATCAGGATCTACTATCTTCTTTTCAGGTTGTTAGAAGCTGCTGCATGGCTCAGCCACGGATTTTTTTTCTCACTTTAGCACTACCTATATTACTGACGAAGATTTCTTGCAGATTCTGGCTGTCAGTTTGTCTGACCATCATTTAAGGTTTTCACTGATTTGGGGAATTTGATCATTTTTGGTACCTTAATTATTTGAATGGAAAGTTGGGTGAGGCTGTAAGCCATGGATTTTAAAGTAGAAACCTAAGGTATATTTTGGTTTGGGGTGACTTTTTTAATGCATAAAATAAAGGGATACATAGCAACGTTTTAGACCTTAGGGGCTCATGACATAAAACAACATAATCTCTGACCTTGAACAATGTTCTTTTGATAGCAAGAAAGGGAACTAAAAATATGCAAAGGAATGAATATGGCTATGTTCCCCTAAAGTGTTAGTTATATAAGCAGCAGGACCAGATGCAAAAGTTGTAGGGACTGTTGAGGGTAACAGTTCTGCGACATCACTATTCTTAGTGCCGAATTGTAGAAGTAAAAATAGTTAATATAGGGAATTCAGTGATAGATACGTTACCACACCACCAAAGGAAGAGCAGAGCCATAGTTTGCTAATCCTGACTCTACAAGAGTTAGATCTAGCATACAGAGAGTCCACAGTTGAGGTGGAATGAGGTTTGGACTGTACAATAGAACCCTAGCCTTGTTAGGTAGATGGCAGTAGGTAATTTCTTGCCTACTGGGATGAATACCTTGATGGCAGATAAAGGATTCTTGAAAGCTGAAGTTGCTTCTGGTGATGCCATCCCATGGTCGTTAAGGCTGCAATTAGTCATCATGTTTTCTGATACAGGAATCCGAACAGGGAATTTTCTCTTTGGGAAAGTTCTGGTACTACCACAGGTCTTCATATTGGAGGCATCTTAAATAGCAAACAGGGAGGGGCCTTTGACATGTCTCAGTGGGTAAAGGTGCTTGCTGAACAAGCCTGATGACCTGAGTTCAATATCCAGAACCCACATATATGTGGAAGGAGAGAACCAATGTCAAAAGGTTGTGCTCTGTCCTGCAAATTTGTACCATGGCAACCATGCATTCCCCCCCCAATAATTATAATATTTTTAAAAACCCTCAGACTCTCCTTCCTGATTATAATACAGTTGGTAGACTGCTCATAGTTGATCACATCACTTCCCAAGGCTAGAAAGCCCTGGTTCTTAAGTTATTGACCACAGTTGGTTTACTAGATAAAAGAGCAGACAGTGGCTGGAGTCTGTGGTCTATATATAAGTTCAAGGTAAACCTTTCTTGTCATCTGGAGACTTGGACTTTTACATATGGAGAGCTCTTCTGAGCCTATTACTTTTCTCTTGGTGCACAGAGGATATTCTCTATCTCTCAGCTCTAGTCTTTGCTGCCCTGTTTGACCAACAGCCATGAGCAGCCTAAATTCCTGCTGCATTCTCCAGTCTGTCCAGGAGTTAGGAGCTGGGGAAGCAGGGCTCTGGTGTGTTTGATGTCATGCCTGGAAAACAGCAGATCTAGGTCTATTTTCCACTACACTTGTGACATTACAGGAAGGCTAAGATCTCAGGGCTAGGGGCACTGAAGTCCTGGAGCCACATAGCAGCTTCAGAGTTCTTTTGTCTCTATTGGGTTTCTTAGTTGGACTAAAGGTGGTATTGTCATCACATGGGAGCATGCTTTTACACCCCTTCCTGGTCTCTGAAGCCTATCTCCACAGGCAAATGTAATTTTCAGCTTGATTTTTGTTGCCCTTGCTGTACTTTCCATCCATCCATCCATCCATCCATCCATCCATCCATCCATCCATCCATCCATCCATCCATCCATCCATCCCTGGGTCTTACTGTATTGTATAGTTTGACCTTGAATGCCTGGGCTCAAGTGACCACCCCTCAGCCTCTCCAGTTGTTGAAACTTACAGGACTGTATTGCCTTGGCCAGCTGGTTGCTCGTTTTAGAAGATTTCATAGGGGTCTAGGAGCTTCTTAGAGAAGATGATCTTTTAGGACTTGCTCTTTCTCTCTCTTGGGATACGTTGAAGGAATGGAAGGGAAAAGAGCAGCAGCTGAGGTTTTCCCAGCTTTGGGTTATGAACTGACCATTCCCTTGCACTGTGATCACCCACTAGTTAATGTGATGGGTTAACCCGACTGTGCACCAAGAGTCAGGGAAGCTCAAGCCTTAAGTCTGTGAAGTTTGAATGGTTACAGATTGCTCCACCCATCCTGTGTAAGAAAAGTGGCTGCAGAGAGCTGACCAACACCCCCTGCTTCTGGAAGCCTGTGGTATCCCCCAAACCCCCCGTTCTGAAACTCTGACAGCTGCTCATCATGAGCACATGGAAAGCAGAGGAGCTGGGATGCAACTGAGATTATCTGATCATGAGTATCTGCTGACTCAGTCCCAGGAGGCTTTTAAATGAGAGGAGATGAAATTTCATCTGTGCGGCAGAGAGCAGAGGTGCGCTGCGGGATGGAGAGAGGACTATAGGCCAGGTGTGAGCCAAGGTAGGTGAGGGAATGTGGGGGTGGGTGAGGGTATGAATTAGGACAGCCTGACATGTGATCATGGCATTGAAAGACTGATAGCCCATTGACCTTTAGGCCACTAGGATAATTCTGTAGCCTTGTGATACTCTCTTTTTTAGCTCCCACTTAGACTTTATTGTACTCCCTGAATTAAATGTTTCTGCTTCTGGGATTATCATATAATTATTGAATTTTAAATATCATGGCTTTCTCCAATGAGCCTCATGTCTGGATCTGTGAGTGTTCTGAGGCTGTGACACTCAGCTTGAACCAGTTGGTTTTCTTTTTCTTTTTTCCCTTCCTCCACCCCCTCCCCCGCCCCCCGTCAGTGTTGAAGACTGAGCCTAGGGACTCATGCATTGGAGTTAGGCATTTCAGCACTGAGCATAGCTCCAACCCTAACCTGTCAAGTCTGTTTTTTCCAGTGCTTATCTTCTGTGGAACCTGAGGTTTGGAACTGTAGCTCAGTTTAGAGTCATAGATACAGCTTTTAAAGGGAGAATATTTTTTGGAACCCTTGCTGTAGAGGCGGCTGATTTGGGCTTGACTTTGGACTCATTACTGAGAAAGGCGTTTAGAAGATGGCCTCTGACCTGTCTGTGCAGCTTTATTAAAGCTTGGTCTTGGCAAGGGAGAGAAAGCTGGTCAGAACACTATGCAGTTAAGAGGGAAGGAGACCAGAAATCTAAAAGACTCCTAAGAAATTGGCAGTAGTTATAGGAAACAATTATTTTGGTGGTGTGGTTCTAAGCTCAGGTATCCCCTTTCCTAAGACCTAACTGTCTGAACCCTGCCTATATTCACAAGTGTTCTTTCCTTGGCACTTTGAGGACTGAGGGACTTTCCCTTCTGTGTCCACAACATAAACTGGCTTCTTCCCCACATAGTTTTGCCTTTTACACATCTCCTGTGACAATCTTACTGCTTTCTTTTTTCTTTCTTTTCTTTCTTCTGTGTAACTGTGTTTCATGACATGTGTTTGTTTGGGCATGCACCAGCTTCAGGAGCAAGGAAGGCTATCACTCTAGATAACTTTTCCCATCTTGAGAAAGCCAAGTGTGGACTCTTCCTGCACTGTGTGTTTGAGAAAAGAACAATACAGTTTAATAAGACTTAGGCAAGGTATGTTGAAGCTGTGCAGTCAGTAATGGAAAAGTAGAGATGTTCCAGTCTTATAAAAGTCATGTGTGTTTGCTGTACAGAAAAAATGAAACACTTCATAAAACAACAAAGAAGACAGTCATGAATAACAATAATTTCTTTTAGTAGGATGTTATCATTTTCTTCTATTTTTCTTCTTGTATGTACTCAGAAATAAGAATTATTCTTTTTTATGCTTTGTAATTTTTTAAAAAGCAAACAGACTAGACATGGTGGTGCATGCCTGTAATACCAACACATAAGAGGTGAAATCAGGGAAATCAGGTTATATAGCAAGGTGAAGGCCAGCCTGGACTATGTTAGAGCCTGTCTCAAAAAAAACAAAAAGGCAAACAAATGTTAGTAAGCACAATTACTTCTATATTTTAGTTAATATACTATAGTTGTTTCCCTATCTATCTTATTAAATACTTCTCTAAAAATTATTTCTAATGGCCATATGAATATCTATTATTTGGATGAATAATATATCATAATATAGTATAATTAATATAATGTAATATGAGTGGCTATAAACAGTGTCCTGTCAAGTTAGCATTTATTATCTTCTTGGCTAGATGGATATTGAAAGAATCTTGAGTAATCCAGTGGATTTCATGACCTGGGCTATATGTGTGCTTTGCCTACTTGGTTCACAATACTGAGTAAAGATGAAGGCCTCAGCCTCCATTTCTGCATTTTTTAAAAATGTATTATTAGTGGTAGCTCCCTCCTTGCATGCTGCTAACAGTTAGGGGAGCTGACCCCTGGAAATCTTTTAGCATGGAGCTGACATATACTAAGTATGCAATAAGTGTTCCTAATAATACTAGCATTAGCCTTGTTTTTGCCCTTCGTCATTGCTCCCTGTACTTCACTTTTAAAATTTGAGATTGAAAATTGCTTTCATTTAGATAAGTAGAATTTCAGAATGGAAATTACTTTCATCTAAGTAGCCTCTTTTACCAGTTGAGCATTTTCCAGATGGAAGCGTAATGTCAACTTCATAAGAGGGGGCAATGTTCTGGAACCTTTGCACTTAGCTGACCCCATTTGATCCAGAATAAGGTAGTGGAAAGCCACTGGCTGCAACCAGGGGATGGTCATTGTGCCCACAGGCAAAACCACCCAAATTTCCTCTTGTGCCTATCACCTTTTTAAAAATCTTTGTGTATTTTTATGCTCCGATTTTCTTTCTTTTTTTAAAAAATATATTTATTTGTATTTTACATACATTGGTGTTTTGCCTGCATGTAGGTCTGTATGAGGGTTCCGGATCCCCTGGAATAGGATACAGCCTACTCTGTATGATGTTTTCAGGACAGACTAGTGTTTTATCTTAAGAATGTCATATAAATGAAATCTTACTGCACATAGCCTTTGGAGAATGGCTTTGTGCGTTTGTGCATGCAACATAGAGCCTCCTTTCTTCTTTCTTCTTTCTTTTTCTTTTTTTTTTTTTTGAGACAGGGGTTCTCTATGTATCTCTGGCTGTCCTGAAACTCACTCTAGACCAGGCTGACCTCAAACTCACAGAGATCCGCCTGCCTCTGCCTCCTGAGTACTGGTATTAAAGGCGTGTACCACCACCACCTGATCTTAAAGAATCTTTTTTTTATTATTATTTTTATTTTTGAAATAGGATTTCTCTGTATAGTCCTGTCTGTCCTGGACCTTGATATGTAGACCAGATTGTTCTTGAACTCACAGCGTTCATATGTGCTGCCTTTTACACATGCGTCTTTTGAGTTGCATTCAAATTGTTACTTTTATCAGTTGTTTCTTTGCTTTCTCTCTGAGTGATTTCCCACAATATGCATGGTCCAGTTTCTTTAGTTTTTTTTTTCTTTAATATCATTTAAAAGGACTTGTGCTGAATCTGTATTTTGGCTATTACAGAAGTGCTGTCAACATTAGTGTGCGCGTTTTCACGGAAACATACATTTTTTAATCTCAGGATGGTAAATACTCTGGAGCAGAATTATTGGGCTACTGAATAGGCAGTTTTAGCTTTCTACACTTTTATAAATTTACTTTTCATTGGATTTGTTTTCTTGATATCTAGTTTTGTGAGTTCTCCAAAGGTATCAATGACACAGGGTACATCAACCACTCCAGGGCAGATTCATTTTCAGGAGTAGTTGACCAACAAATAATAGACTCCATAGGTTGTGTGTGTGCTTTTATTTTGTTACAGTTTGGTATTTTGTTTTTCTTTTTGGGTGATGGAGTTTGTATTTTAGGTTTTGGGGTTTTTGTTGTTGTAATGGGCCTTTGGTTTGTTTGAGAAATATCTTAAAGTTGGGTGGGTAGGGAGGAGGATGAGAGGAACTGGATGAACTTGCGGGAAGGGGAAGAATATGATCAAATATACTATACTGCCCAACTTTCCTGAAGTAGTCGTTTTATATTTTCCATTGCTTCCCACAATGAATGAGCCCTCCAGGTACCCGTTATGGGTAACAAATTCTGCTGTGGTGTTTTAGCAATTCTGTTTGAAATTGATGTCAGTGTTCCGCCGTTCTTATAGTATTTACACTATTGCCAAAATCACATGAGCATATTAATGGGGTCTGATTCTGAGGTGTTCTGTTTTGAGACAGGGTTTCTCTGTGTTAAAGTCTTAGACCAGGCTGGCCTCGAACTCACAGAGATCCGTTTGCTTCTGCCTCCCAAGTTCTGGCATCAAAGATGTGCATCAACATTGTTCAGTTTCTTTCTTTTCTTTCTTTTTTTTGATTTTTTGAGACAGGGTTTCTCTGTGTTAAAGTCTTAGACCAGGCTGGCCTCGAACTCACAGAGATCCGTTTGCTTCTGCCTCCCAAGTGCTGGGATTAAAGGCTTGCACCACCACCACCTGGCAAATTTTGAGAACTTCTAACAAGGCTTTCCTTTATATGGAATTTTTTGCATCTTGATATTAATTTTGTCACTGACCTAATATCACTTGATATTATATTTATCATTGATTTTTCCATGAGCCTTTGGAATCTATTCTATCATCCCTAAGATGTAACTTTTGATACCCAAATGTCTAACTGGGCTTTCATGAGTGTCAGCTTTCCTTTGAGGTTAGTGACAAAGCCTGCCACCAGATTCTAGTGGTACATGGATCATTGATGTGACTTTGGCAAAGCCTGGCACCAGATTCTAGTGGTAGATGGATCATCAATGTGAGTTTTCTTTTCCCAGCATGAATCTACACTGTGGCTGTCACAGAAGAGGGCCAAGTGGCAATGTTAGGCCAGAGTTGACTTTACTCAAGATCTAAAGTCAGTTTTCTAGAGTGCAGGGTGTCTGGGTAGCCTTTCTGAAAACTTGACTGGTCAGTCTGAGGTAAAAGGAGTAGCATTTGTTTGGTCTGCCTACTACCATTAACCTGTATGATGAGAGAGTCTCTCACTCCAAAAACCACTCTCAATGTCATGTTGAACCTAGGGCAGATGATGCAGGAGGTAGAGAGATGGCCGAAATCAAAGGAAGGGCAGAGGCACATTTCCATATTCCCCAAAGTTATATTTGGGAGGGAGGGAGGCACTGATAGAAGGCAGTGATAAATGCTGGAAATTTGAAGTGTGACGTCAAATAGATTTGAGTGTTTGAGCATGTTAACTTACTTCCCGGAATGAACTTTCCACATCAAAATGATGGAAAAGTCAGAGTGCCTATTTAGAAATTCGCTACCAAAAGTAGGTGAGAGGTTCATACAAAGCAATTAAAGTGGTACTTTCCTGAAATGTATTGAGTAAATATCATCATCATTGAGGCCTTGGAAGAAACAGATTAGCGGGGATGAAAAGCAGTCTCGGGGCTTCTGTGACATCCTATGGGGCTGTGTTTGAACATTCCTTGGTTGTCAGGCCACTTTTGGGAGTGACAAGAGGAGTGACAAATGTCTAGGTGCAGGCATGTTCAAACTTTTGATGCCATGACACAATATTGCCACCTACAAAGTTCTCCTTTGAAAACAATAGCAAAAGTCCCAGCATTGTGTTTTACGTTCATGACTGCTTGTTGGACCACATTCCTAGTTGGACACACCTAGTAGGGTTCTTCTTCAAGATATTCTGTTGTCCTAGGACTAGTATGTGTGTGTCGGGGCGGAGGGTGGGGCTCAGAGGTTGTCTAGCATCTTATTCAATTGTGTGTTACTCAGCTAGTGCTGAGACGCACCGTTCAGTAATGGTTAGCCATGATCATTCAGCTTTTCTTCAGGAGGAACAAACTCATATTCTTTGCCTCTCTCTCAAGAACCATTTTGCCCAAAATGGTGAAGAAAGCTAGCTGCTTAAATCCCTTCTCAGATCCCTCCCAAGAAGGTTTATTCCTGGGTTCTTTGTTCTTGACATAGGAAGTATGGATAGTATGCGTTTTATTTACTTATTATTATTATTAATTGGTTTTTTGAGACACGGTTTCTTTGTAGCTTTGGAGCCTGTCCTGGAACTCACTCTGTAGACCAGGCTGGCCTTGAACTCACAGAGATCCAACTGTCTCTGCCTCCGAGTGCTGGGATTAAAGATATGCGCCACCACCACCTGGCAGGAGTACACATTCAACAAGTCTGGTATTGAGACCTGGAAGCACGATCATTACTTGATGTTCTTCATCTCTTGATCCCTTCCTTTCCCCTCTTCTGTAATGCTGTAATGTAGGCTAATCAAGGACTCAACCACCAAGCTAAGGTCCTAGCACTGATAGCCTTTAAGCAACAGAATCCCTTATATATAATAGATCAGGGAAAGCCTGAAGGTTTTTTTGTTTGCCCTCCCCACCTCCTGCAGCAGCTACTAAAGGCATTGCTAACAGCAATGAAACAGTTTGCACCACACCATAGCCAGATCCTGTTCGTTTCTTTTCCTGTGGCTGTGTTAAAATACACTGACAGAAGGAACTTATGGGAGAAAGGGTTTATTTTGCTCCCAATTCCATGTTCTAGTCCCTTGGTGTCAGGATGTCAAGGCTGCAGGTGCCTGAGAGAACTGCTCACATTATATCTGCAGCCAAGAGCAAAGAGCAATAAATTAATACATCCAGCTCAGTTTCCATCTCTATCTTACACAGTCTAGGATCCCAGGCCAGGGAATGCTCCTGCTCAGTCATGATGGGTCTTTCCGTCTCTGCTAACCCAAGTTTGATAGTCCATCACAGGCATTCTCAAATTGACATTAATCCAGATAGTGTTCCTGGAAGTTTGCCTCCTAGATGTTACATTGACAACACGGACCCTCATAGACAGCTCTCTAGCTTGTATCAATGCTTTCTGTCCAAGTCTTTGGTGGAAAGGCTAACCATAGCTCAGTAAACAAGCAGTCACCTTCTAATAAATAGGCTTCTGTAGTAACAATAAGCACTAAACCGCTGCACTTCCCCTTTTCAAATAAATGCCGCAGCAGTTAGAACCATTGGTTGGGGCTGACAGAATGTTTGTTTGTAGTGAATGGTTGTATTCAGGAAGAGTTTGGGGATTCTGAGGTAGTATGTGTTTCAGGTAATAAACACAAAACATACTGATTTTCATCTGCTTTGCCTTTGGGTGAGCTCTGGGGCTGTTTTCCACAGAGAGCTGCTTCTTACACATAGCCTAGCTCAACCTCAAACATTTTCTTCTCTCTTGTGACCTGCTGCTCTTCTTTCTCCTACAGGTTACAGATGCACATGCTGAATGGAGCTCTTCTGGCGTTGCTGTTTCCTGTGGTAAATACGCGGCTGGTAAGTCGTCTCTCCTAAAAATGAATCAGCAACATCTAAGTCAGGATAACTCCTTTGCTACCCATTGTTTCTCCTAAGTCGTTGCCCTTATGGCCATGTGATTTGAAGTTGTAAATATCTGTTGATGTTTGACACAGTTATGTCTGTAGTTAATGGAGGCTTTGTGGAGCAGGAGTACTGTGTTAATCTTGGCCTACAGCATGGGTTTAGATCAAAAGTAGAAAAACCAAAACTATATATATATTGGAGAGATTCTATGGAAGTAAAAGTGTCTAGGACCACACCCTTAGGCTGAGACTTGTAGATGTTTTAAGAGGTGCAATGATGTAGACTAACATGCCAGGGAGCGTCAAAACTTGTCTGTTTTACCAGAGACCTTCTTGAACAACCATATTTCTTCTCCGTCCACTCAAATCCACAGGGCAGAATGGATCGCTTCCTCCCCCTCCCCCTTCAGGAGATGGAGGAGCTAAAAGGCTGGGGAATAGTATACTACCTAGACTCCTACATGTGGGGCTCCTGAAGTTAGTGAGACACTCATTGAAAGTCCAGGGGACGATTACCTTTAAATGTGGCTACTATAGCTTTCTGCTTTCATGACTTAAGTTTGCCTTCCTGATGAACATTATAGTGTTACCCTTGAAATGGAAATTCCTTTTGTGGCTAGAATTTCATAGCTTACAAGGTCTTTTGCTATGATAGGCTTTTTTGAGGTAGGTACATAGGACAGCTATTACAGCCTTTTGCTTCATAGAGAAAGAAACTGATACTCAGGATGTCACCTGAGTTGTGACAGTTAAGTCTGAGCCTCTCAGTCCTAACATTAGACCACACACTGTTCCTTCTACATCATGTAATCATCTTTGCTCCACAGATGCCCCTCAGTACTGTAGGTTGTGCTGGTCTAGGTTTACATCACATAGCTGTAGAAATTAAAAGTCAAAGTTCTTATTAAGCAATGAACTTTGAGCCTTCTCACTAGGCTCTGGACTCATCAGATTATTAGCTGGGTTATGGCTTTAGCTCAGTGCTGGAATGTCTGCCTAGTATATTCAAGGGCCTGGTTCCCACCCCTAGCATTATGAAACAAAGAAACAAGCAAATAAGAAGGATCACCAGGTCCCACAGCCAGAGAAACTGGTTGGCGGGACAGTAACAAACAGACCCCCAAGTGATATATCAAAGCAGGGCTCTTCAGACTGTTCCCAGACAACCCATGTGTTAGGAACTTCTAGTTCAGTTATCCTAAGTGTAGAATTCGAAATGTGGACTGAAATTAAGCATCAATTGGGTATTGGTTATTAGAAACGTGGTGGGTTCAGGCCCCACTGCAGATTCCCTGTTTCTGAATCTACGAGATGGTACCTTAGATGACCTATACCCTTTCCTTCAAGGAGCCCTGAAGCACCTTTGATATGGACCATTTGGGGTGATGTGAAATGAAAGATGGCAGGCAATGTTGTTTCTCATTTAATATACAGGGTTCATTCTGATCAGTGTTCCCTTATGAGCTGGCATGGGCAGGAACGGGTTGCATCAGAGGTGCAATTGCTCTCAATTCTATGTCCTGCATAATATAATTTTCCTGAATTGGCCTGCTAAATTGTAGAATCTGAACTCATGTCTTGGGCCTCCATGGGAGGACTTGTACTTCTGGTGTACAAGACTCTAACTTCTTTCCCCAGTACCAAACAAACAACTACAGTAAAATACCTCTCCTTTGGTCCTCAGAATGGAGGGCATAATGTATCACAGAATGGCATGGATAACCCACAGTAACAGAATAAACTTGTACTTAAAAAAGAAAGAGCTGACTTTGTACCTCATTGCTCTTCACCTGCTGTGGCCCAGGGATGTGAAGTAGAAGGTGCTGTCTGCCTGTGGTAGGAAAAGCTAAGGCATAGGAAAGCATCCACTACTCTCTTGTGCCATCTCCCTCCTCACCTGAGTCCAGCTCCCAGGAGACGGAGAGAGGTCAGGTGACCCGAGAGCTGCTGTCTTATTATTCCTCAGCTCTCTCAGCTACCAGGCCCAGTACAGGAGGTGAAGGTACCTCAGAAAATCATTCCCTGGACTAATAGAGCCAGTGATTCTGAGTTTGAAGGTGCCCCCCACCAGAGCTCTTGCTAAACAGCTTGGGCCACTTGCTGTTCTGTTCCCAATGAAAACCTTGTAGAATCCTGAGCGCCAGGCAGAAGTTCAGACTACCATTGAGAAAGGAGGAGAATGGAAGTCCCAAGGGGCTTGGTCACACACCTGAGGGCACCTAGGATGCTGGTGGCGAGGTGTTCATTGAGACAGTATTGTTAACTGCAATTGGGTGTGTCTCACCAGGTCTCCTGATGTTGCCCTCAGCTTGTTATCAGTAGCTACCGGTGCAGCAACCTCAGCTGCCACTTCTTGAGGGCCTGTTTTATGCCAGGTGCTGCTGTTACTCTTTTGCATGAGTGGGTTTAGTTAATCTTTTCAGCTTCCGAGGCTGTGTTCAGTTATCATCTTCAAGGTCAACATGCCAGCGGGATTGGCTTCTTTAGGCCTCTTTCTTGGGCTTGAAGGTGGCAGCCATCATATGTTTAGTCTCATTATTTCTTGGTGTGGTTAATTATTCATGAAGACCTCTATCACATTGGATCAGAACACATTCTAATAGCCTGCTTTTACCTTAATCTCTTCTTTAAATCCCTGTCTCTAAATATACTTACATTCTGAGATACGGGGCTAGGATTTTGACATACAGATGGAGGGTTGCAGAGGACCTTTGATCCATGATGACTGGACTGTCTTACACAGATAACCTTGCTTCTTCCCTGCCCCCTTGATGTTTTTCTATCCCTGGCTTCTTTCCTCCATCCCTTTTCCCTTCTCTCTCTTCCTTTTCTCTCTTTGCACCCCCCCCATCCCATTCTTTCTTTTCTTTTCCTTGTCATGGCATGGATCAGCTACAACAATACACAGTGCTTTCTAAAAAAAAAAAAGCCAAGGTAGAATCAACCAGCTTACCAAGAATGTTTATTGCTTTGTCTTTCACTGGAATTTCTTTTTTTTTTTTTTGTTTTATTTTGTTTTTCGAGACAGGGTTTCTCTGTAGCTTTGGAGCCTGTCCTGGAACTAGCTCTTGTAGACCAGGCTGGCCTCAAACTCACAGGGATCCACCTGCCTCTGCCTCCCAAGTGCTGGGATTAAAGATATGCGCCACCACCACCTGGCCTCACTGAAATTTCTTAAGACATGAGTCCAGCCACCCTAGTAAATCTTTACCCCCCCCCCCCATTCTAAAATAAAACTTAACAAAGCTCATGTCTTTTTCTGCATTTGTCTGTGAAATTGGTATTGGCCTGGCTCTTTCATATAGTCAAGGCTCCTCTTGAGCAACTTTGGCCTTTAGGGCAGCCAACTTTGCAGTGGTCGAGTTCAGATAGTCTTCAAATGAGACACAGGGAGGCTGGCCCTTCTTGCTGAAGCCTGATGATGGTCCAATTAGGCAAGAAAAGCAGCTTTGACTTCTCTTTTGCCTTTTCTTCTTGGCCCTTTGTCTTCTTAATCTTTTTTCCTCATTAGCAATGATGAGGAAGCAAGAAAAAGGACTAATTAGTGGTGTGCCCATCCTACGACATGCGTACACTTGCATGCACAAAGACGACAGGGTGAGAAGGAGGTGGAGGAGGTCACCACAGTCAGCTGAAAGATTTGAGGTCATCAGTGACTTTCTGTGGGAACTCTTCTGCCCCGCAGCTGATTGCCAGAAGGGGCTGCACATCTAAAAAATGCCCCACTTTCAGTTCTATGGGTTTCACCATCTTTAAAGCTAACACCCTAGAGGAAGGACCTCTATTTCAATGGACCAAAGTTCCAAGTAAATGAGTGCCCCTTCTAGCTAGGATCTAGCTTGAGATGAAGCATCTTCAAGGCAGTTTGCAGCGCTGTGTCCTTTTACTACTTGAAGGCAAGCAGAGGAAGTTGCATCATGAAGCACTGGTTAGATTAGTCAGGTGCTCAGAGCTTGTGTGATTTGATCTTATCTTCAGTTAGGGAGCTGCCTGTCCTCCCTCCCTCCCTCCCTCCCTTCCTCCCTCCCTCCCTCCCTTCCTCTCTACTCCCTTTTTTCCCTCTCTATCTCCCTCCATCTCTCTCTCTTCTTGCTATTCCATGCTTTTTTATTTAAGAACAAAATGATGAATGATTGACTCATGATCATTGGTATCACTGAACTTCCTCTTCCCTTCAACTACCCCCCAACACTTCCTGCCCTTTTGTACTTCCAATCCCTCTTCAGTAACTGAAGAATTTATTAATCCCTAAACTGTGGTGGTAAAGGCTCCAGGCTCTCTTTATCTACCTCTTCCATTTCCCTCTGCTTCCTGCATCCCTGGGCAAGGCTAATGCTTCCGTTTGAATGTATTGGTGAGCCTAAGGCACTGGAAGGAATAGAGGAAAGGCTTCATCCTTGGGAAAAGGGATATCAGAGTAGAGCGTAGTGAAGTCAGTGCCCCCGTGCCTGGAGCACCAAAACTGGGCCCTGAGGACAGAAGAAAGGATTGAGGCCTCCCTGGAAAGGGAGACCTGAAGTCTCATACTCTTCTCATTGGGAATAGTCAATGCTTGACTGCTCTCCTGGCAATTACAGAAGCACATGTAGACTATAGCCTTCTCTAGTCTAAGCTGCTTGGCGATGCCGCTGATCCTCTGTAGGGTGGGTTTGGGGAATACAGGAACATGTTCTCCAGGTTCCTTTTTATGTGGTCCTCGATGCTCCAGTTTCTCTGATGTGCCTATATCAGGGTCTCCACTTTGTACACCTCCTGAAGGTTCTCATTGGTGTTGGCTTCCTCCCCCACATCTCCAGCAGGATCCATAGCTTACACTTCTTTTTGAAACTAGCTGCAGGGACTCAAAGTGACAGATGGCTGTCTGGCTAAGCCTTTCCAAAGAGAATGCCCAGGTGAGCCCCACATCAGCCTGGGTATACCCCAAAGTCATCCTCTTCCACTTTAACAGCTTGGCGAGCTGTTCTAGTTCTTTTCTCAGAACTTTCATATCCTGAGACTTCTTGGGACTTGGCTCTACTCTCTCCTCCACTTTCATGACACTGGGGTGGACAGATAGTATAGGATTCAGGGAAGCCCCGTCTAAGTTGCCTGCCTCAGACTGCAAGGTCTTCAGGCTAACTTGGGGCATTAGGCTCACTCCAACCTGAGGCCCACAGTATGCCATCCCTCTTCAGAATTTATACATTTGGGGACATGGGGAGATCCCCATATTTCCAAGCTTAGCCAAATCCCTGGTCTGATTTTGGGCTCAATCAGACAACCTTGGAAGCTCCCAGGTCTGAGGGTTTATCTACCCTGACTCCCATCCCTGGTGCGGGTGAGAGGGCCAGTTCTGAAGCCAGGTATCTGACCATGGAGAAGGTGGGCACCCCAATCCAGGGACCTGATGGAAGGAGGGTTCACTTATGGACTGCCGTGGCAGGGAGATTTCTGAGGTTAAGTGATTTGCTGAAGGAGGAGGCATGCCTAGAACCCAGGCCCAATGACCACATCTATTCTGTGACCACGATTTATAGTTGAGTGTATATGCTAGCTGCTGAAATGAGGTGTAAACAATGCTTTCTAGCTTCCTTTTAGCTTTAAGAATTGGATCATAGACCTTGCTGAGTAGCTGGAAGAAACTGTAGAGCCTCTTCCCAGACAAATGCACAAATATTCTTCTTTGTGGGTATAGTGCTAGGGGTCAAACCCAGAGGTATGAACATGCTAGACAAGTCCTCTACCATTGAGCCCTAGGCTCCAAGCACATAATTTGGTATATAGTATCAGGAGGAACATGGACCACCACCTCCCTTCCTTCTCCTCTTTCCTACCCATTTACGGATCCAAAATTATGTTCCCCTGCCCACATAGATTATAGTTTGAGAAACAGATGTGCTGTGTACTTTGCGTATCTCTTGTTATCGTCATGAGCCTTTACGGTGATGCTGGGTTCCACATCTGTACCTATGTCTTTGCAAAGAATATCACGTAAGCCTGGTGTGGTGGTTTGAAAGAAAATGGTCCCCAAAGGAGTGGCACTATTAGGAGGTGTGGCCTTATGGAGTAGGTGTGGTCTTGTTGGAGGAAGTGTGTCCTTGAGGAGGCAGGTTGACGTTTCATATATGCTCAAGATACAACCCCATGTTGGAGATCAGTTCCTGTTGCCTGCACGATGTAGGACTCTCAGCTACTTCTTCAGCACCATGTCTGGCTGCATACCACCATTCCCCACCTTGATGATAATAGACTGAACCTCTGAACTGTAAGGGAAGCCACACTATCTAAACGTGTTCCTATAAGAGTTGCCATGGTCATGGCGTCTCTTCACAGCAATAGAAACCCTAACTAAGACACCTAGCTAAATTACGTTCTGATAAGGCCAAACAACCCAAAAGTGATATCCATGGAGGATGGCCATGGAAGTTGGTTAGAGATGTGATTACCAACTACCTCCAATGTTGGTAATCTGGCCCTGAAAAGAGGCACTGGGCCCACTTGGCATCCTTAGCCCTCTGCCTGTTCTTTTTGTCTGCTAACTCGCATGGCACTTCCTTCTCTGTGGGAGGTGTTCTGAGCAGCAGAGAGCAGGCATAGAAAACAAGCTTAAGACATTGTATCAGCCCTTTGCCAGATGGAAGACACTAGCATGGCCTGTGCCTGTATTTGCAGACTTCTGTCTTCTACTAGGATTGTAAGGAGAGTGATAATGATCCTTTTCATCCATCTCCTTTCTTCTCCAAGGCCCGAAGCCTCTAGTGTATGATTATCTCATTATCCAAATTGCCCAGTATTGTGTATCTATCTTTGTGGAGCTATTAGATTCATTCCCTTTCCCACCCCTCCCCCCTTTCCCAGTCCTCCTCTTTGCAGTGGTTCTTTGAAGTTCTCCCCACTCTCGGCCTCAACAGAACTTCAGAAACATTGTCGCAGTATTCTGGGGATGCAGCTTTGCTGCTGGCACACCTTGTCCCCATGTGTGTTGCTGGGACAACTTTGCTGTCAGCAATGCAAATAGGCTTGAGAATCTCACTCTCTGCTAATTGGCACATTGAAATGTGCTAATTGACCTGGAAGAGTTATTTGTGTGACTGACAAAATGGAGCTGCTTTAAAAAGTTATACTTTGGATTTTCGATTTGAGCTGAGGACGGAATATCTTTTTGGTTCCTTGAGGGTACTTAAAGCATCAAAAGCTTGATTTTAAAAGAGGTCTTAAATTGCTGAAGCATTGACTGAGGCAAAATTGTTCCTTCGCTTTCTACAAAGGATGATGTGTATTCAATCAGATAAATGCAATGTGTCTGAGTCGTGGGTTCTGTTGAGAAGGGTTTGAGGCTCCCATGTTTAACTAAATTCTACCCTCATATTTGGGTTATAAGTATAGTAATGATTACTAAAAATAACTAGTCAGAAGAAACTAAAAAGGGGAATTGTTTTATGCTACCAGCCTTCAGTGTTATTGCCTGAGGAATAAGTTGCACCGAGGGCTTATGTGTCTGTCTTTTCATACTTCTCTCTTGCTCATACATGCAGATAAAGATTTTCATAGTTCTTAGATTGCTAGATTATTTGAGATTAATTTTCTTGCACAGTTGAGATTTTATTGTAAACATTATTCCAATGTAGTTTTCCTATGACCTAAAACTAGACAGTCAATAATCTCATTAGGCGCGCGCGCGCACACACACACACACACACACACACACACACACACACACACAGTTCTTTTCCATGCTTGATGGTTGGATTGGATCATACATCATAAGTATTCTCTGTGAGGGTGGACAGTCTCTTGCTTTCTGCCTAGGCCTTGCAGGGCCTTATGCTCAGAACATTATAGATACCACAGAGAGGAATAATTGAATATTCAGGGCCTAAAAATGCAGGTCTGTATGATGCTGAGACAGGAGGACCACAAGTCAAGGCAAGCATAGGCTATATTTGAGTCTGAGGCTACTCTGAGCAATTTAGTAAGACCTGTGTCAAAATAAAAATTAAAAAGGGGGCTAATTCACTGCTAGAATTCTTGGTTAACATGTGGGCGGTTCTAGATTTTACCCCCAATACAAAAAGAAGACTTGGGATTGGGAGGTAACATGTTTGTAGGAGCATAGTGGGGATGGACAGGGAAAATTGTGTGTAGATATGATCTTAAGCATGTATGAAATTCTCAAATAGTCAAGAAAAATTTAAAAAGAAAAAGATTAAAAGACTGCCATCAAATCTTCCATAATATTGAGAAAATGTCCAGAGGTCCCTTTCATGTGTTTTGGGATCTTGGGTTTGAAGAAAGAAAGGTGGTAGAGATATTTTCTAGGTGAGTTATTTTTTTCAGCCACTTAAAATCCTTTTTATTACTGTGATTATAACAAAAGACAAAGTTATTACTGAAAATGCATGCAAGATAGTAAAGCAGAAAGGTCATTACCAATGCGTAGATGGTTTCCCCTGTAGATTACAAACAATGAGATGCAAGAGGCTCTTGTATAGTGTGTGTGTGTGTGTGTGTGGGTGGGTGTGTGTGTGTACGTGTGTACTATATATGTGGCTATCTTAGAAATTAAGCTTTATTCATACTGGACAAGTGCAGACATCATTGTAGGCAATGAACCTTTGAGCTCCATCCCAGGGCTTGTTTTCTTTGTTATTTGTTTTCCTACATTTTATTTTATAATGCCATTTTACTTAGTAGTCGAGGTAGTTTTGAATTTTGAACCCTTCTGTGTAGTTAGTATTATAGGCTGGACCACCTGGCTTGGTTATATGATTTTTGGATATATGATTTTTTTTGATAAACTTAATATATGTAAAGTGCAGAAAAAAACAAAAATACAGAAAAAGTACTCAAATCAAACTTAAATTAGGGGGCAATAATGACAGCTAATGTTGTTCATTCTGTGTTCTAGAAGGGCCTTTTCCCCCTCTGTTGACGTCACAAGTGCCCTCTGTGGAGCCAGCCTGCCTGTGGCTTTCTAGTCAGTCAGTTCCTGTGGCTACAGCCGCATGACCTTGTGTAAGGTAGCGGATGTCCTTGTGGTCCTCATTAGCTTATCTGTAAGTTCTGCTGTGCCTGTGCACTGGGAAGCTCATAGTTAGCTAGGCCTGCCACACAGGAAGCTGTGGAGGAGCACCCCATGGGGAGGGGCTATTACTACTGCTAATATTATCTCAGAAATTCTGAGGAGGCCTCCTGTGGTGTGCTGTTTTTAACGTTATTCTGCAGCATTTTGGCCTCAGCTCCCTGGCTTGCTCAGGGTCATGAAGGGGGCTTTGTTTCTGAATTAGCCTTGCTGAGTGAGATTAAAATTTCCTGGCAGGGATCCTTGTTTGCGCTGATGAACACTACCTGTATTTTTTGAATTCTGTTTAGGGGCAGTATGTTTGATTGGGAAACTGGCCAGCCCTCCCGATTTCCTTCCCTCCTGACAGGTAAATTAGGCCCACTCCTGCCCCCACCCCCTATCTCTCTACTTTACTGCTTTCCTCTCTCTTCTCCTTTCTCTAAAGCAAAATAGATTGACCTATTGGGTAGGTCAGAAGGCCCAAGCCAGAGGCTGAGAAGCTATTCAGGGACTGGCGTGGTTGGAGTCGCATGTCAGCCCACTTGCCTTCTGAGCTCCTGGTGGCTTGCCTTGGCTCTATAGGACACAGTTCTCCCCATTATCTTTTTGTTCACTTCGAGCTACTGTTCTAAATGTTGATCTTTTAAGGGTGGTGCAGGGTCTTATGTTTCCTCGCTTGGTCCCAAACTTACTAGCAACTACAGATGACCTTGAACTCCAGATCTCCTGACACACCTCTCAAGTACAGGGATAATGCCCATATACTACCACACCCAGCTAAGAGATGCTTCTTTGTGTAGTAAAGGTTGTCCCAAGGCTCCTTTCAAAATGTACCAGTGGAGAAGTCGGGATGTGGCTCAGTAGGATGAGTGCTTGCCTTGCGTGCACAAAGTCCTGGTTTTGCTCTCCAGCACTTCACTAAAATGAAAACAAAAACAAACAAAAGACAAGCAGCAAGAAAATGTGACACAAGCCCTTATTCCTGGTGCTCAGGAGGATCAGAAGTTCATAGTCATCCTGAGCTGCATCATGTGTTCAGAGTCAGCTTAGGATACATGAGATCCTGTCATAGAGAGAAAACAAAACAGCACACCAATGAACACAGGACCACTGGCCATTCCACTGAGCAGCCAGAGTGGCTGGGATGCTCTAGTCCCAGTTTGTCTCCAGCTGGAACTGAGGTCTTTGGAACAGTTCGGTTCACCTCATCTAGCATCAGATAGCTAAGTAGGATTGTACTTGTACCCCCTAGATACGTCATAGAGCAAAAAATATTAAAGAAAAGAGGGTAGATAAGAGCTTTGGAAAGTTAAAAGTGCTATGGAAAGTACTCCTTGGCCTTCTGCCACCATTCAGTAATATTCTTGGAGCAGGGAATTAATTGAGATTCAATTTACATACAACAAATGCATCCCTTTTTTTATTTTTCCAGACGGTTTCTCTGTGTAGCGCTGGCTGTTGTGGAACTAGCTTTATAGACCAGGCTGGCCCCAATCTCAAAGAGATCCACCTGCTTCTGCCTCCCAAGTGCTGGAATGAAAGGCTTGCACCACCACGGCCTGGCTTGGTGTTTTTTCATTGATCATGCTTTCAAGGTTCATTCATGCTACAGCATGGATTAATACATCATGTTTGTGAGCATGTAATATCCCTGTGTGTGATGTGTGCTGTTTTATTTAGCCAATCAGGCATTGATGTTGTTTCTTCTTTGGGTGGTTATGACTGATGCGCCATGCACACTTGTTTAATAATAGATGTCCATTTAGGTGTGTACCTTGAAGTTGGATTGCTTCATCATAAAGTAACTCTGTCTAGGACTTGGAGGAAACTGCCAGACTACTTTGTACGAGTTCATAGCCTCACCAACAATGAATCATTTTCAAATTCTTCACATTCTTGCACTCTTCTGTCTTTTTCATTAGAGCCTCAAATGTGGAAGATCATTGTGATTTTGATTCCCCGTTAAACTAAATGACATTGAATGGCTTTCCATGCACTTGCTAGCCATTTTTATACCTTTGGAAGGTTATTTTCAAATTTCTTTTCATATTTCATTTGAGTTGTTTTTTATTATTCAGTTTTAAGAATTCTCTAAGTATTAGACCCATAATTGGACATGATTAGAAATTTTTTCTCGTTTTATTGGCTGTTTTTTCATTTTCTTTTGTTTGTTTTGTTTCTAATTTTTGAGGAAAGATCTTATATATCCTAGGCTAGCCTTGAATTTGTCATGTAGACAAGGATGACATTGAATGAATCCTCCTGCCTTCATTTCCATTTCGCAAGTGCTAGGATTACAGGTGTTTGCTGTCACATCTGGTGTCTTTGCATTTTCTTGATTATGCCCTTTTAATTAAACATTTTTTAATTTCAAGAAACTCTAATTGCCTTTGATTTGGCTGTCCTATGAAATATACATTTAAATTTTTAAAAAATTCTAATATATCGCCTTTCAATTTGGTTGCTTTTACTTTTTGATATAACATGAAGTATTATTATTGGCTAAGATACTGAAGAGAGGACACGTAAGAGCCTCACAAGGCCAAATCTTACTTTGGGTCTATGATCATGTTTGAGTGAATTTTTGAATATGGTGTGGGTCAGCAGTCTAAAGTCATATTTTAATATATGAGCATCCAGTTGTCTTTGTGCCATTTGCTGAAATGATCACTTTCACACTGCCATCTATGTCAAAAGTTAGCCAAAAATAAATATCAGGTTTATTTTGGAATCTTCATTTCTATCCTGTTTATCTTTGTCTTGCCTGATATAAATGCACTGTACTATGTCACTCACTGTCGCATGAGAGGAGGCTTGATGTTTTGTTTTTAGATAGAATCTCTCTGCGTAGCCCAAGCTGGGCCAGAATTTTTGATTCCCTTTACCCTCCCAAGTGCTTGGTGATGGAAAGTTTGAAAGCTTAGACATAAACGGTTTTCAGGATGCTTTTAGTTTTTCTGAGACCCTTGGTTTACCATAGGATTTTTGTGAAGCAGCCAATAGAGAATTTGATAGAGATTGCATTGAATGTAGATTCATTTTAGAAGCTTGTGCATCTTCAGAATATTAAATCTTCTAATCCATAAACACAAGGTATCTAATTATTCAGTTCTTTAACTTTCAATGATACCTAGTATAAATGAGATGTATAGGGTATATGTATAGGATATATGTTTCTTTTGTTAAATTTGTTCCTATGTATTTTATTCTTTTGTTTGTTTTCTTGAGACAGGGTTTTTCTATATAGTCATGGCTGTCCTGGGATTAAAGACATGTGTCACCAACGCCCAGCTCCTAAGTGGAATTCTGACCTTTTAGATTGTTTACTGCTACTCTGTAGAAATACACTTCAATCTTCATGCTGATTTTATATCCCCTCACCTTCTAAGACTTAGTTAATGCCTCTAATATATGGGCTTCTGAGGATTTTCTATGACAAAATCATGTCACCTGTGAATGGAAATACTTCTGCTTCTTCCTTTACAATCAGGAAACATTTTCTTATTTTCCTTGCTCAGTGGTTGTAGCTGGATCCTTCTAGAACAGTGTTAAACATAAGTAGCAGAAGCAGACACCTTTATATGCATTCCTAACCTTAAAGGGAAGAAGCCGTGCTGTCTTTCATCTCATTAAGTAACTTATGTGCAGTGTTTGTAGATGTCCTTATCACACAGCGGGATTCCTTCCTTAACAAATGTTGTTAGTGAACTGCGCATAATGTTGCTTAATATGGGGAAAGCTAGTCATTGCTGAATTTGAAATAACTGAGAAAATATCAGGTCTTTAAAAGGGAGCTATTATGATGATTCAGAGATCCGAGCAAGCTGTGTTCAGATTAAAATATGGAATTCTGTGTGAGGCAGTGGTGTACACCTGTAGTCTCAATACTTTGGAGATAGGGGCGGGAGAACTATGAGGTTGAGGCTACCCTGGGCTGTATACCAAGATCTTGTTTTAAAACCTGACAGTGTAAGCATATGTAAATAACCATTACAAGCAGGTAGCTTCTGTGAAATATTGTAGTACTATATTGTAATGAGGCACATAAGGTGAAATAAAATGCCACTTCAGAACTGGCATATAGTTGATCTCAACAAATGAGTGTGATATGACTACCATGCTTAGAAGGGATGTATGAGTCAGCTCAGGCTTCCATAACAAAATATAGTTGACAGGATGGTCAAACAAACAAAGAAAAATTCTAGTTCTGGAAATGTGGAGATGTGCTTTTTGAGTGGCAGCATGCGAAAGGATTTCTCTGGCTTGCTGGTGGTGACTTTTCACAGTGAAAGAAAGAAGTCAGTTCAGTATAAACTAGTCTTTAAGGCTCTTTCAAGGACACCAATCCTGTGTTAATGTCTGTGTGTAACTGGACGTTTCCTTTTCACCTGCTGGTTCCCGAATAACTACTCCAAGGCTTAATAGTAATTACAAACTGTTTGGCTTGTTAGCTCAGGCTTATTATTAACTAGCTCTTACAACTTAAATTGACCCATTACTATGCGTTTATATTCTACCACGAGGCTTGTGGCTTGTTACCTTACATCTTGTTTCTCCTGCAGCTGCTGGCATCTCCCTTGACTCTGCCTTCTTTCTCCCTGTATTCAGTTTGACTTAACCTCTCTACCTATATTCTGCCCTGCCATAGGCCAAAGCAACTTCTTTATTAACCAATGGTAATAAAACATTTTCACGACATACAGAGGGGCATCTCACATCATCTGTGTTAGGTTTCTGTCACAGAAATGATGGACCTGAGACAATCATCTTATAAAAAGCAAGTATTTATTATGCTCAATAGTTCAGAAATTTGAGTGCTCACAGTTGACTTTTGCTTTCAGGCCTCTGGCAAGACAGAGCATCATAATGACTGGTGGTGTAAGAACTTACTCACAGCTTGGCAGCTAGGAATGGGAGAGAGAAAAGAGAAGAGAGAGCGATAAAGAATCATAGATGACGAAGAAAAGAAGGGAAGGGATCCTGATATTTTCTTCAAGTATAGGCCTCTAATTACCTAACTTCCTTCCTTTAGCAGTACTTCTCAACCTTCCTAATGTTGCAACTTTTAATACATATTGTGGTGACCTCCTTTCGTTGCTCCTTCATAGCTGTAATTTTTCTAGTGTTATGAATTATAATGTAAATATCTGTGTTTTCTGATGGTCTCAGGAGATCCCTGTGGAAGGGTCTTTCGATCCCCTACAGGGTTGTTAGCCACAGGATAAGACTGCTTTAGGCCCATCTTTTAAAGATTCACTACCTCTCAATACAGTCTGAGTCTGATAACTAAGTCTTTATGGAATTTTGGGAGACATATCTCCAAATCACAACTGTTTTTATGTCAGCACTCCCAGATAGTGCTCTTCCCATGCTCCATGTTGTGTGAGCCCTGTGTGGGATGCTTTGTCTCAGACATCTGGGACCTAGAGTCAAGTAACTTGAGACCTGAGTACAAACCAAGACTTTGGAAAGTTGAAGAGGACAGAAGTCCCTTCTAGGTCCTAGTGCTAAGGAAATAAGGCCAACAGAAACACTGTGGTGAGATGAGTAAGATACAAGGAACTGACCCAGGAAGAAAGTTTGGGGCAGAGAAATGGGCGAAGCCGGGAAAGCTATACAGAATGTTAGACAGATATGACCATGGACGTGTGCATGTAGCATCATCTATCTGTAGGATTTTATTAATTAATATTTTAATTGTAAATTTATGGGATACAGTGTAATTTGGTATGTGAATTACTGGTATGTGATGATGAAATCAGTGTAAAGAACATTTACATCTCAAATATTTAAAAAATTATGATGGTGCATGCCTTTAATTCCAGCACTGAGGAGACAGAGGCAGGCAGATCTCTGTGAGTTTGAGGCCAGCATGGTCAACAGAGTGAGTTTCAGGACTGCCAGGGCTACATAGAAAGATCCTACCTCAATTTTTTTTCAGTTGTCACAAAATCATATATATTTATGAGGTACACTGATATTTTAACACACATATAATATGAAATGATCCAGTTGGATATTTAACATTTCCTTATCACACCTTTGTTTGAAGATTTATATTATAGAAAATTGAAAGATGTATCCTTGTGCATCCGTCTCGTGGTTTCAGCAGTTGTCAACTCTTGGCTCTTGCTTTAATTGCTGTACTTCACTCTCCCTCAAGTCTACCGTCATCCAACATAAATAGCTATTTCTGAATATTTGGAAAAAGAATTCATGTAACTTTAAATGAAAGTATTTTATTGACCATCTCTAAAGTGTAAGGATGCACACATTACAATACCATAATCATAGTTAGAATAGCAATTTTTCATATCACATGTCTTTTCAGCAGAACACGTGCTTTCACTGTATTCAAGCTACTGTTCTGGGATTTGTTCTGTAGCACCAAGAACTTTCTCATAGTCAGTTTCATATTGTAAGATGATAAAAATCTTATCATTGTTCAGTAAGGCAAAGAATATAAGGTATATATTTTAAGTATTACACATTGTAGTAAATGTTCAATAAAGCTCACGTAATGTTATTAGTAATATAAAACACATTAACTGTCATTAAGGTGCCTTTGAGAATCATTTTGGCTTAAGATACTTAGAGCAGAGCAAATGGATTCTTTTTGAAAACAATAATAAAAATATTTAGAAAGTGACTTCCACCAAACTACCAAAGAGCACTAGTATAAATTGGAAATAGATCTACAAATAACAGCATCCTTACCATCTGCTGTCTGTGGTTCTCCCCCTACTCCCCTGGGGTTTCTGTTCACCATGGTACTATGATGTAGATACTGAAAACTTCTTCCATTCCCTGGAGGAGACAAGAGCATATAGGCATGGGAGTTTCCAATGTGGGGAGCTATTCGGGGTAAGAAAGGATACTGCATTTGAAGGGGTGTGGGTCTCTCAGTGAAGCTCCTTGTTCCCTCTATGGCCGTGAACATGAAGCGCCCCCATTGAGCCACCCTACTTTCTGGCATGGGGTCTGGACAGGAAGCAGATTCACTTTGCTGTATTGTCCTTGGAAATCCCCCTTGCACTGAGATGGCCTGCTCTAGGCATCAGCTGAGAGCTTTTTAATAAAAATGAAGCCCAAAGGAGAAATGATAAGGTATCTGATTTTAACCCAAAGTGAGAGAACAGCAGATGTTTCATTCTGTCTAAGGGTCTGAGGGAGAAAAAGCAATTAGCAGCTGCTACTGATTTAGCAACAGACACCTGCTAAATGAAAATCTGTAAACCCGGCCAGGCTTGGCACCAGAAGCATGTATACTGCTTCTCAAGCATTTCTGGGAATTGTAAATTATGCTGGCTTAAAATGGCAAGCAGGGGGCTCAGAGAAGCTCAATATGTACATCTGGACCAGGAGATTAGTTTTCTAAGATGGCAGCAACTTAGATACAGCCTCTTTGATTGTTGGCCAGAGAACAAGAGGACTGGATATATGAGATGCCTGATACTCTGCTTTTGACCTGGCTATAGGACAGCTTCTGAGAATTCACCAAGCAGTATGCCTATTCCTTCTACCATAGGAATGTCTCAGAATAAAATGAAAACATAACTCTGGGTATTCTTAGCTCTACTGTTATTATTGGCTCTACACATGATCTAAAAGCCTATTTAACTGTTCCTTTGATTTGGTTGGGAAGGCAGCTTCTCCACTGCCTTTCGCCTTCCAGGAGTCTTTTCCAAGGGTATATTAACTACTGATCTCCCCATCTGTTTTCCTACCTCCAGAGCATAGAACTCCATGAAGAAGGCTTTAGGGATTTGCAATATGTTGGGTGTGTGTGTATGCGTGTTGGGGTAGAGGAAGCAAGCTTTCACATGGAGGGGTAGTCAAGGCCTAAGTGACTTGAAAGGTTACCTTGTCAGGGCATCTACTTGGTACTGAAACAATTGGATGACTCCCATTTGTGCCTCATGGCACCTTCGCTTTTTGCACCTGTCATTTCACAGTCTTTGAGCTAGGGTAGAAGCCACCTATAGCTGGGTGGAAGAGATGAGCCCTGTGTTGTTTCCAGGCTTAAGGCCAGAACCTTACAGAACACTCCAACCACGGATTCACTGAAGCTGTGTTCCCATTCTACCCTTGACTCACACCTTTGTGACCGCTGCCATTCAGAAAACTCACTGATGATAGAATTTGTCTCAGTGTTAGAGCTGTAAGTCCCTAGTGTCTGGATAAGTCTTCTGCTAACCAACATGATGTGTTCTAAGAGGTCCTAGGTGATAGTCTTTCCCATGATATGCTAGGCTTTTGTTGGCATGACAGACACCTGAGAGAAGCAGTTCAAAGGGAGGAAAGATTTAGTTCTGCTCATAGCTTCAGTGTGTGCTTGGCTGAATCATTGCTCTCTGAACTTGTGTCAACATGGAGCACTGTGGCAGAGAGGAACAGTAGATCAGAACTGGTCATGAAGACCAGGAGGCAAAAGAGCGGAGGGAGGAAAGAAGGAAAGGAGGCTGGTTTCAGAGTGTATCTTTCCAGGCTGTATTCCTAGTGACCACTTCTTCTAACTTCATGTCCAGCATTGCCTTGTGTTATGAATTCATAGTAGATAAATCCATTAATTATGCCCAAGTCCTCTGAATCTGGCCACTTTTCGATTTGAATTCACCTGCTGGGGACCAAGCTTTCAACTCTTGAGCTTTTCGGACCCACTTTATATCCAAACCACAATATATGTATGAGCTGTATGAATGAAGGCAGGCAGGACTTGTTTGTGTATTCCAGCATACACAAAAGAGCATAAAATCACAGTGGCCACGCCATGCCCAGAAGACAGCATTCTCTATCATGCCTCCCCTTCTTCCAGTTTTTAATACTCTTCCTGCTCTTTCTTCTGCTCTTTAGGCGTTGGAGGAGGATGAGCTAGCTAGCTAAATAGATGGATAGATGGATAGATAAATAGATAGATAGATGCAACATTTAGGGCTGAGCTTTCTTTTAGTTTAGGGGTATGTCTGTGTGTGTATTATATGTATATGTGGTACATGCATGTGAGAGTGTGGGTGTGCACTTCAGTGCATACATATGTGGAGGCCAGACATCTTTCTCTGTATCTCTCTACCTCATTCTCTTGAGACAGGCTCTCCGACTGAACTAGAACTTTGAATTTTCAGCTAAATTGGCTGTGGAGCTCCTGCGGTCAACCTGTTTGTTGTATGTGGCCGTGCCAGTTTTTTTATGTTGATATCCAGGATCTGAACTCCTCCTCATGCTTCACAGTGAGTGCTCTTACCCACTGGGTCATCTCCTCAGCACAGGGCTAACCTTCCAGACATCGCTTGTCACTTTGACCAGTTATGAGCCTCTGCAGCCACCATTGCCCACTGTTTCTTTGTATAAACAGCTCTCCATCTCTCTCTCTCTCTCTCTCTCTCTCTCTCTCTCTCTCTCTCTCTCTCTCTCTCTCTCTCTCTCTCCAACCCCCCCACATACACACAGAGTTATATATAAGGCAATAGCAGTACCTTCTCCACTAAAGCGTGTGACCTACCCAGCTGACAGAGCCCCACCTCGCCATAAGGATTTATAAACACTTAATAGTTTCTGAGATAGGAAGAGGCATTCTTTTCAGTGGTGTAGCCCCTGGCAGATTGCCCATGCTCCAGTAAATAACCTCTCCCCCATGCTCTTGTATGTGATTACACTCATTTGGTCACATCAAAAAGGCATGAAAGCTGAAATGGGATGAATGGGAAAGAGTTAAGGAATCGGTGTGAGTGTGAGGAAGAGGGAAGTAAGAAAGCCCTGGGGGTGAGTATGATCAGAACACATTCTGTATGTGATGAAATTGTCCTGATAAAGCCCATTATATATGACTAAAATATACTAATAAAATAGGGGCTGGACTGATGGATCAATGGGTAAGAATGTTTGCTGCTCACATAAAGCTTCTCATAACCACCTGTAACTCCAGCTCGGGGGGGTTCAGATGCCTTCTTTTGGCCTCCAAGGGCACCCGTACTTGTGTTTAAACACCTTTTCAACATACACATAAAAATAAAGACTAATTTTGTTTCCTTTTAATTGCTTGAGACAGAGTTTCTCTATAACAGCCCTGGCTCTCCTGGAACTGACTCTGTAGATCAGGCTGGCCCCGAACTCCCAGAGATCTACCTGCTTCTGCCTCCTGAGTGCTGGGATTAAAGACGTGTGCCACTACCATCCAGCTTAAGAATGAATCTTTAAAACGTAACTAAAATATGCTGCTTGACAGCACACATGTGACTGCTGTGTGTTGCATGGACTCTTACATTTTACTTTAGATTATGAACTGCATGTTGAGATTTTTTTTCCTTTTGTTTCCTTTGTAGCCATGTCTTTTTTTTTTTTTCTGATTTCATGGCCATATGCTCTTTAAGTAAACTGACTTATTTGTGGTGTGTGTACGTGCATGTACACATGCCACATGCTGGTGCACACGTGGAGGTCAGAAGACAGTTTGTGGCAGTTAGTGCTCTCCTACCATGTGGGACTGGGAGATTAAACTGAGGTCATCAGGCTTGGTGGCAAGTGCCTTTATACCTTTACCTGCTGAATCATCTTACCAGTCCCTTATAACACTTTCTTAGGAATTGCTTTATAGAGATAAAATTCTCACAGCAAAATCTATGCACTTAATCCATACAGTTCACTGTGTTTTATTATATTCATGTTTTGTACAGCCAAATCACAATAAATCTTAGAACATTTGGATCAGCCCCAAAGAAGTCTGTGTCCTTTAGCTAGTGTTTCCATGGTGCTCTAGAATCTCTCCCAAGTATAAGCAACAACTAATCTTTCCTTCTGCCTCTCTAGGTCTGCCTGTTCTGTGCACTGTGTACCAATGTGATCATGTAATCTTTGTCCCTTTGTTCTGTCTTCCCTTTCACTCAGCTTGCAGTTCTCAAAGTTCCTACTTTATTACCTACTATTAACATTTGATTATGTGGATTTGCCATTCAAGTGTATGAATACACCATGCTTTTTTTATTCACCAATCGGTGGGCATCTTAATGACTTTTACTTTAGGCTTTTGTAAAAAAATGCAGCTATGGAGTTTGATCTATAAGAGTGAGTTCTAGAATAGGCTCCAAACCTACAGAGAAACCCTGTCTTGAAAAATCAAAAAATCTAAAAAAATACAGCTATGTTTATGTGTATTCTTTCTGGGATAGACATTTTTTGTCTTTCCTAGATATGTCCCTAGCAGTGTATATTTTATTAGGTAGGAATGTAATCTTACGTATTTACATGTAGATCCTATAATATTTAATTAGCATCCCTTAACTTAGATGCTTGTTTTGACAAATAGTTTTTATTCTGTATTGTTTTAGCTTTTTTCCTTTTGTTTTTAGCTTTTCTTTTTAAAAAGCATTGCATTGCTTTATATAATCAGTGTTCATTGAATACATATTTATCCCCCTTTTTACTCATTGCTGTGATTTAGATATGATTTGGAGAGCTACCTTCCGTAAACCAAGGCTTCATGTACTAAAATATAATCCTTGTTATGATCTATTGGGATAGTGGAAATTGTGTGCAGCTGTGAGTCACTGGAGCAGAACCCTTGGAAAATGATAAGTAAGTTAAAGTATAGTGCCCGTGGTTGAATTGTGATGGCTTTATAAGAAGAGCAAATCACTAGGACACCACCTGCACCCCCCACTCCCACCTCTACCCTGGTCTCTTGCCAGGCAAATCTGTGCCTTATGACTCTGCCAGCAAGAAGGTCAACACTAGATAAGTACCTAAATCTTACACCCCAAAACTATTAGCAAAATTAAGACTCTTTTCTTTATCAAGCAGCCCCCCCCACCATGAGTGATTTCATTAGTCATGAAATACTAACATAGTTGGCATTTCTTAGTGCATCTCAGACCTTCTTTTCTGGAATTACTTTATGATTACATATATATATATGTATATATATAATATGTGTGTATAGTGTGTCTCATATATATAGTGTGTGTCATATATATATTGTGTGTGTCTTATATATATATTTCTCTTTCATTCTTGGAGGTGTTTTTCATTGCTTAACATTTTCTGGGTTCATATTGCCCATGAAAAATGAAGTTATAATTTCTCTGTATTGTATCTTTTATACTCAGTGATTTGAAAAGTCATTGATCAATGTTAAGTTTTAGTAAAAAAAAAAATCTTTTCAGTCACTTTTAAGAAAGTCTTTGTATTGGATGTTCTGCAGTTTCACTATGGGATGTTTTGATGTTAACTTTTCTTTATTCTATTAGACTTTCTGTTTTCTGTTTCCCCCTTCCTCCTTTTCTCCCTTCTTACCCCAGTCCCATGAAACTTGGGATGTGGCACTCACCAGACCGCCAAACTATACTCCTGGCTCCCTGATCTGTTCAAGTCTCTTTGTCCATGTCTTTTTAGAAGGTTTCTGAACAGTCCAGGCTGTAATACCTACTAATGCTGCCTTTTTATCTTTCTAGAACAATATTTGGAAGAACATTATTCATCCCTGTCTTCCCAGGCCTTAGTCTTTCTTTCATTTATTCACCTTTTCCCTTAATATACTGCATTTGGGATAATGTCTTCGGTTCTATAGTTCAGTTCCTGTCTCTTTAGTTGTACCCAATTAGCAGTTCACCTATTGAGTTTTTGTGTCAATTACTGTATTCAATTGTTAAAACATTGAACAGCGTTGTCTATCATGTGAGATTTTGAAGTGATCCTTGGCTTGTCTCCTTATGTTTTTACCTAGCACTGTTGTTTTCTTTTCCTTAGGATCTTTATTTGGGGGGATATTTTGAGTATTGAGTTTTTCTAGAGAGGACTTGTTTTTGTTCTTGCTAGTCACATGAGGGCTACTAGTTTGGAGACATGCCATATGAAACTCTCACTCTATGGTCTTTGGATTACCCAAGTAGTGTATATTCAGATGGTGAAGTCCCTGTGGTTTGAAGGTGATAGGGGAGAAGCCTCCTTCGCTCCTCCTGACCTAACACAGCATTAAATTATGAGACTGGGCCTGCCCTCGCACTGTAAGTGAAGAGACTGTTTTGTGTTTTTCACATTCCTCTAAACTAAAGTGTAGTTCTTTGTGGGGAGGGGTGTCTCACCTCACTTAGACTCTGCAAAATATTTGCCCATCCCCTGTGTCTCATTAGCCTATATAAAACTCAGCTCACATTTAGTTGGGTAAACTGGTAAATGATGATGTAATGGATCCCACTTATTTCACTGGTCCTATTTTCACTTGGTAAAAATAGCCATAAAAGTCCTTTTGTTTCAGATTTTTCTTTTGGGTGGCACTGTGGGTCCATCTCCTGGTCTCATGCATGCTAGGCGAGTGCTCTCCAATTAGGCTGTACCTTCATCCACCAATTGTTCCAAGTGTCTTTAAAAAACAACTCAAACTATTTCATGCAGGGCTTTTTCAGGGAAAGACCTCTTAAAAACTGTGTTTGATTGATCGGAAATGAGTGTGTTTATCTGGTTTTCTAACCCTTTTCAATCTTTTTTATAGCCGTGTCCTTTTCCTCAGCAGCAGTAAGGAGGACAAGTCTGTCTATAGGTTGTCCTTGTTCAAAAATAGCTTTCCATCAGTCGCCAAATAACTACATTGTGTCCAGTATTGGCACTTTCTGTGACATATCAGAAAGTCCACTTGAGCTGTTATGCAGCTAATTCAACACTATTATCAGTGTCCTTGAGTCCTTGAAACTATGATGTAAGGCAAATTTCTACATCCTAGAAATAAGCCTCTGGGGTTAGGGGAGAATAAGGCTTTAAGGTTCATGAAGGCAAAACATCCTGTGTATTTTACTGATGGTGGTTGTCATAAAGTAAGATACTCAGTACGTATTTGCTAAATGAATATGTTGGAGTGTGTGAGGCATGATCAACTCCCACATAAGTAGATGATTCCCTGTCTTAGTTCCAATGCGTGGGGGGAGGGAAACAATAAACAGCTGATGTCAAACTGTCATGTCTTTTGTAAATCAAGTTTACATGTGTTCCTCTGGCCGGGAAGTGGTGGCACACACCTTTAATCCCAGCACATAAGAGGCAGAGGCAGTTGCATCTCTGTGAGTCCAAGGCCAGCCTGGTCTACAGAGCGTGTTCCAGGACAGCCAGGACTGTTATATAGAGAAACTTTGTCTCAGAAAAACAAAAACAAAAAAAAAAAAAAAGGAAAGTATTCCTCTGTACCCAAAGTTCATGGATAAGAATATCAAATCCCATAGTCAAATTGTCTAGTTTACCTGGTTCTTTTTTTTTCTTCTTTTGTTTTTTGAGACAGGGTTTCTCTGCAGCTTTGGAGCCTGTCCTAGAATTAGCTCTTGTAGATCAGGCTGGCCTTGAACTCACAGAGATCCGCCTGCCTCTGCCTCCCGAGTTACCTACTGTTTCTTTGGGTAGTTGGGTCAGTTACCCAGTTAATGTCTCCTTTCAATTTCCTTGTATATAAAAAGGAAAAATTTAAAGCTATCTGAGGGACTCGTCCTAAGAATTAGTATGCAGAAGGTTCTCCAGCCAGTGCCCTGCAGAGTAATGCTGTACTGCAGTAGTTATTAATTGTCATTCCTGTAATTTTGACTTTTTGCCATTGTTTTGAGCGCTAGTAGCATTACTATGCTAATGATTACATTTCCCTGGCAGCTGCCTTCCATTCCTTTGTGAACATGCTCTAGTTTCTACATTTCCCATTCAGAGAGTAAGAGATTTTACTTTTCAAAGTGTACATTGAACACTTCTACACCCAGATATCCTTACGGAGGTTTATGAAACTACAAATTGCTGGGTTCTATCCAAAGAAGATTATTTTGGTGCCAGTCTTATAGAGATAAAAATTGTACACACTCTATGTTGCTTGAGACAGGATCTACTGGGAGTATATAAATTTAACAACTGTCAGTGTTGATGGAAAATCTGGGAACAGCTTTGAAACCTGGGAGGAGACAGAGAATGGGAGAAAGAAGTCCAAGAGAGGTAGAAAGAGAAGTGAACAGAGTCTAATCATGCCAGGATATAGTCAAGTACCTTTCACCTCTTGTGGCCTGAAAGGAGGTGTGTGTGTGACATTTGCCTTTAATTGATGGACAAAGCAGTGGACTTGGCTGAAGTTTATAGCAGGGCTTATAGGGTAAGTTAAGGGAGATGTTGAAGGTAGCAAGATAGGGAGGCCTGCCTCCTATTTTCAGGCCTGCCTAGAAAAAGTCCCCCCATCCCCAGATGTGTTCCCCAGAGAGCTGAAGGTTAACTAGATTTCCTACTTGGTAGCTGTGGGATAGAGGGCAGGTTGAGTGCCCTTGAGCTGTTACAGCAAGGCTGAGAGCCTTTGATTTAGTGCTAGTAGACTGACCTTAACTCTAGCCACTTGATGCTAAAGTTCTTTGAAGTCAGGTGGGGAGGGTACCACGGATGGTCTGGGCTAATGAGGAAGTGGGGGTTAACTTTATGTGGATGAAATGGTCAGGGTAGAATTGCAACCTGAGGCAGGACAGAATGATGTCTGGGCTGGTGAGTGGTTAGAAAGGCCCTCTTTGAGTCCCTTGCCACTCTACCCAAGCGTAAGGTCCAGCCTTGGGCAGGTCAGTCTGGATGTGTCATTTGGCCTCTACAGAAACAGTCTGATTGACCTTTGCCTTGCCCTCGGTTCCTCTGGAGACCTTTTAAACTGTCTCTGTGTTTAGCTTTTCCTTTGAGAGAAACAAGTACTAACTTTCTCTCCTTGAGTGAGAAATCAAACAATGCATTCATTGCTAGACTTCCAAGACCTGATGTACCTTCTTGTGAACTTTGAAAGTGGCCTTGTAGATTACATGACAGTGTGCAAAAATTTAAAAAAGTGGGAAACCTGGAGTTATGTAGTGGCATTTCATTTTTTTTAAATAAATAAAGCTTGCCTGAAGATCAAAGAGTAAAATAATCCCACTGGTCAGCCTTACAGACCAGGCAGTGGTGACACACACCTTTAATCCCAGTAGCCACACTAGTTTGCCATAGAAACCAGGCAGTGGTAGTGCATGGCTTTAATTAATCCCAGCACTAGACAGGAGTATAAGACGGGAAGAGGCAGCTCTCACACACAGCCTCATTCTGAGATTCCTGGAGGCAGGATCGCCATTTCGGACTGAGGTCGAGATAAGAGCAAGTGGCAGGCTGCTTTGTTTTTCTGACCATCAGGTTGAACCTCAATTTCTGTCTCTGAGTTTTTATTTATCATGCTTTGGAGTTGGTGAATTTCAGGACCTCTGTGTCCACCTCTGTGGGTAGTGCCCATCTCACAGTAGCCAGGTAGAGCCTGGCGTTTGAGTCTCACAGGTGACCCCAGCTCTATTCTATTAATAGAGCAGCAGAAAGAATGGAGGAGACCACAGTGGTGGAAGTCATGGGTTCTGAAGTCTGATTTCTTAAGTTAAAATCCCGACTCAGCCATTTAACAAGCTTTAAAATGATGCACTGGCTAGTTAACTGAACCTCTGTTCCTCTTTCTTTTAAATTGATATTGGTACACACAATTGGGGTGATCAAATTTGCAATCATGGCTTTCTAGCATCTTTGCCATTCATTCCTGCATGTTCTCTTTTTGTTTTGTTTTTGCAAGTGTTTGTTTACAGACAACATATTTCCTGTAAGCCTAGCATAAGAACTAACCCGTGTGCTAGCCTTCCACTCCTGCTGCCTCTGGTCTTAATCACCCCCAAGAGAAAACGACTAGCCTAAGTTACAGTTATTATTCCTTTGCTTGTCTTTTAAAAAGTTCCATTGGAATTTTTTTTAACAAGTCAGAAGTAGTGGACACACGTAGCAGAAGCGATATTTGCTGGACATGACAGGGCTCTTGGACACATCCGCTCATGGCCACTCTGTGACTGCATGCACAATTTCTACACAAGATCAAGCGTCCAAAATCACAGGGCAGATGGAAGAAGGCCTCATGAAGCCCCGGCCAATAGCTGAGAATCTATTTGCAGTTGATGGCTGTTGAGGGATGGAAAGTCTGTTTTCTTCAGGGATGTGGCTCCTGAAGGTTGCAAATGCTCCAGCTGATGGGTCTGTATCATGCACGTACAGACAACACTAAGTGTACTCAGTGGGTTTCCAAAAAGAGAGCACATGATTGGGAGAGAAAAGTGGTCAGGGATGGAGGAAGAACTGGAGTCTAGGGGATAGGGAGTTACACTGGTCAGTACATACTATATCTGTGTGTATAATTCCCCCCAAATTGTTTTCTCTCTCAAGTGTGCAGATATGTCTATAAACATGAGTATGCAGTTATAGATTCCTAAACAAGATGTTATTTAGTTTTAGTTGTTTACTGGCCTTTATGGAGATGGTATCGTGCGTGTGTCGTTTTCTAGGACTTTCATGTTCTACACAAGTAGTAGCATGATCCATGCCTATAACTATATACTTTTTACTGTGACCTCCCCTCACATAAGTTGACCAGTGTCCTTCTCTGATCTACCTGGGATAGCTGTTTGGTTTCTAGTAGTTGACTAAACTCACTCTGTGCTGCAAAGTTGTCCATGGTGGAGTGAGTAGCTTTAGCTGTGGCAGCAGGAACATGGGGCAGTTGTCACCTTGCATGCAGTCTAGAAGCAGAGGGCCTTGAGCGCTGTTCTCAGCTCAGTTTCCCTTTTGCCTTCTCATCCAGACTAGAATACTGGTCCATGTGATATCTTCAGCATCTGAGGTAGCTCTTCCCTCTTCAGTCAAACCTCTTAGAAAACACACACGGAGGCAGCCTAGAGTTGTTCTCAACCTGTGCACAGGTGGCAAGCTTTGGACAGCACCCATTTCCGGCGGTCTTAGGACCTGACACACTGCTCAGTAGCAAAATTGCAGTTATGAAGTAGCAATGAAATAATTTTATGGTTGAGGGTCACCACAGCATGGGGTATTTTATTGAAGGGTCGCAGCATTAGAAAGAGTCACATCATTGAGAACCAGTGGCCCAGGGATATGCTTTCTAGGTCATTTTAAGTCTTGTCGGGTTGAAGATGAAGATTGGCCACCACAGTTCGCTAGGGTATTAACTTGCTAGGACTTCTGTAATAAGGACTGCACCACACACTGGGTAAATGGGTACCCCTCACAGGTCTAACATCAAAGGATCAGTGGGTAATATTCATCTTGGGTCTTCGCTTTCATTTCTTGATGTCTTCCATGTTTTTCTATGTGTCCTAATCTTTTCCAACCTAGAGGATATTGGTGGTCTATTGAATTAGGACCTAATGATAACTAGAACCCACCTGAATGATCTATTTAAAGACTCTGTCTCTAGGTATGGTCACATAATTAAGTATTGGGGTTATGACTTTAATATTCTAAATTTGGGGAGATAGTGAAATCCATTAGAGTTAGGAAGTATTGATCATTAAGATCATTATGTTCTTTCTCCTCGTCATTAAAACTCAGGGAAATACTCCAGATTTTTTGATAATATATTTCCTAGGAACTCTCCATTGTAGTTGCTGTTCTTACTGCTGTGATTATTGTCATTATCACTAAGCATCCTATGCCATCAAGGCTTCTTGCTTTATCCTTCCTTTCAGATGTGACTTCAGGACCCAGCAACTAGAGGAGTAGTTGGTCATTTCCCATGAGGACAGGTAGCAGCTCCAAAGTGAGAAGTGGAAGATCAGGAACTAAGAGAGTTCATTTTCACCTTGGTTAAAATGAAGAGCTAAGTGAATCCTTGCAGAATATCTCATGGCTCAAAGAGCTGAAACCGCCACTCCATATAGTTCTATGAGCCTGTCCAAACATAGCAGGCAGGTCTGGGCAACTATGCATTTTACACCATGAAATACACTCGCCCAAATTGCTGTGTCACCAGAGCAAGTAGCATCTTTGCTAAGCTCAAAATATCTCCTTTGACACTAGGGAGTTTCGCAGCCATTTGGCAAGCACTGGTGTGTTCCTGTTTGCTGAGATTCAGAGAATAAAGGAGAAAGTCGGGTGGTGCTGAGGGAAAGACCAGCGCTCTGCCCTGACTCGCTCATTCCACCTTATAATGTCAGCAAAGGGAATGAGGCGGATTGCAGTGTGCCTGCTTGGGTTGTGGGCACCTTACCTCAGAAGGTCTTTGTGAGCAGAGTCACTAGGAGAGATGTAAAGATACCGTGGGTCTCAGGGATCTGCCCTTTACTATTTTTCTGTGTGTGTGTGCTGGGGACCAACTCCCAAGACCTTGAACTGCTCTTAGCAAGCCTTCTACTACTGAAGTTCGTCTCCGGGTCTGAAAGTTATTTTTTGAACATGTTCAGATACTCAGAGGGAAAGAACTATAAAAGTAATAGCATATATGAACTCTAACCGTCATTAGTAGCTTAATCCATTTTCTTAGCTAAAGGTCCTCTGACACATATATAAAGACTGTAATGTTTAAGTTGAGTGTGGTGGCACATGCACTTAACCCAGTGGTTCTCAAACTTTCCAGTGCTCCAGGACTTTAATACAGTTCCTCATGTCGTGGTGACCCCTCCACCTATAAAATGACTTCATTGCTATTTCATAACAGTAATCTTGGTACTGTTATGAATTGTAATGTAAATATCTGATGTGTGACTTTAAAGTGTCATGACCTACAGGTTGAGAACCACTCATGCTTTAATCTTATCACTCAGGAAGCAGAGGTGTTTGGATCTTTGGAATTTCAAGGCCAACCTGGTCTGTGTAGCAAATTTCATGAGAACCAGTACTGAATGTGACCTTAATCAGTTTCAGATTGACAAATATTGTGTGTTTTTTCTTATGTGGCTGTTGTATTTTATATAATAAGGTATGAGACACAGAAAAGTATAAAAAATTATCTAGGAGAAAAAAGGGGACAAATGGGGAGGGGATAGGGAGAAAAGGGCTGGCGAAGATTATGCTTAAGATGCTATATGTAGCTGCTCAAAAATTAAAAATAACTACAAAATAGAAGCACTCTCTGTAACCTGTTCTTCCTTTTACTGCTAACAGTGATGGCATTCATGTGGGGCTTGCTTTTTCACATCTGACTTACTTCATTTAAGCATCATGTTCCCTAGATTCAACTGGATTGTTTCAAATGACAGGCCTTCATTATTAGTTTTGATTCTTTCAGAGTTTCATACGTGTATGCAATGAGATATGAAATTCAATCATAGATTCCTTCCCATTTCTCCCTCCAACTCCCTGTGGATCTCCTCCCCTATGTCTGCCTCCCATCTTCATGTCCTTGTCTTTATTTGTAAAATAAGAGTCTACCAAATCCATTTAGTGCTACCCATATGTACATCCACTAAAGCATGGGCAGCGTGTCAGTAGCCACATCTCTAAAGAACAACAATTCTTCTTTCCTCAGTAGCTAATACCTGCTACTAGTTTCTCAGTAAGGGATAGGTCCTGATGAGTCTGAATGCTATCTGTTGTACATCTATACTGTATTTTCCTTTTAAAGGAAATTTATTTTATTTATGTGCATGTGTGTATGTTCCATGTCATGTTGATGTCCATGAAGGCCAGAACAGTGTATTGGGTCCTCTGGAGCTAGAGTTACAGTTGGTTGTGAGCTGCCCAAACATAGACACTGGAAACTTAACTTAGGTCCTATTAAAAGAGCAACAAGAGCTCTTAATTGCTGAGCTATCTCTCCAGCTCCAATGTATCGTATTTTCTTTATCTTTACATCTGTTGATGGACACGTAGGCGGGCTCCATACCTTGACTATTGGTAATGCTGCTGCAGTAAACAGCAGAGTGCAGAAGCAGTATATACTGAGAAAATTCCTCTCCTGCTAAAGAGGCAGTTGCTGTTAATAGTGTGAAGTATTCCTCTATCGACCTTTGGGCAGCTTTAAAATAGTTTAGTTGTGCAATTAGTGCATGGCTACTTTTAATTTGCTAATAGATTTGCCTATTAAAATAAAATCTGAAGTCAAGTTATCTTCTTCCCTTTGCAAATCTCTATTCTAAATCTTTTCCCCTACTCAGTTTGGTAACTTGTAGTCTAGTCTTTGGTCTACACAAAAGATGTGTACAAACTTTTCATTTTTCTCCTATAAAAAAAGATCACATTTTATAAAAAATGAAATTGTTTTCTTTCACCTAAAAATCGTTAATGCCTTCTTTAAAAACTGTGGTGGCATAGTTCATCTTCCAGAGTATTTCCTGGTGAAAATCTCATTGATGGACAGTTAAACTGATCTCTCCTTTTTGTATTTACTTTCCAAATTTTGGATTGCATCTAAAATTTTCTTTGGGACCTGGAGAGCAGACTTGGAAGTTAAGAACACTTCTCGATCTTGCAGAAGGCCAGGATTCAGTGTCCAGTACCCACATGACGCTTACAACCATATGTAACTCCAGTCCCAAGGCAACTGATGCCCTCTTCTGGCCTCCACGGGCAGCAGGAGCTCACCTTATGCTCATACATCTATGGAGGCAGATACGCATGCACATGAAATAAAAAGAAATAAAAAAATTCTTGGTAATTTAGATATGCCAGAATCTAAGTTATCATAAATTTCCATTATTTTTGTTGGTAGTGTTTTTTAAGGACAGGTTCTCTGTGTAACAGCCTTGGCTGTCTTGAAGCTCCCTTTGTGGAACAAGCTGACCTTGAATTCACAGGGACACATCCACCTGCCTCTGTCTCCCTATTGTTAGGAATAAAGGCACATGCCACCTCACCCGGCTACCATAAATTATAAATTTCTAGGAAGGAGATGAGCAAGTGAAAATGAGTGACCATTTAAAGCTTTTGATAACAGTTGACAAATTGTTCTCCTAAATGAATTTTATCTCTCTCTTTCTTCCCCCCCCACCACGCAATTTTGCAATATTGGTTCATGACAATATATGCCATTTAAATTGAAAAGAATCCCCAACACTTTAGTAAACAGCTATTGAAACATTGACAAGCTGTAACTAGTAGCAGCATCAAGTACTTTCTCCCTCCTGCTATAGCAATGCTTACCACTCTCCCACATTCACTTTCTAAGTGTATCCTGTCTCCAAACTTGCTGAATGTTAGAGACAAACTTATGCTCATTTGCTCTGTGTCAGCCTACTGTTCAAAAGAATAAGGAAATCCTCTTGCATAACCATAGTAGCATTATCATGTTCCAGAAAATCAATAATTCTGTAATTCTAGTATATTTGCATTCAAATTTGCCCAGTTATCTCCCCAAATTTATATAACTTTAAAAAAAAAAAACAAGGTCTAGGGCTGCAGAATGGCTAAGTGGCAAGAGTGCTTGCTATGGGAGCACGAGCGATTGGGCTCGGATCTCCAGTACCCAAGTTACCAGCCAGGTGTGCACGGGTGTGGTGGTGGTGGTGGGGAGACAGGGGAATTGCTGCAGGCTGCTGCTTGCTGTCTAGCTGAATTGAAGCAAAAACAAAATAACAGCAAAATTCCGGTGCGCTCCATGTTCAGTCAGAGGCTGCCTCAAGGGAATAGGGTGAATAGCCTTAGAAAAAGACTCCTAAATTCCTTCCCTAGTCTCTGCAAATGTCGACTTATCTGTATGCATATGTACGCTCTCTTTCCCTCTTTCTCTCTCTCCCCTCCCTCCCTCTCCACTACTCCCCCTTTCTCGGGCTAGTCAGATTTTAAGTATTGGTTTGATTATTCTCTTTCTTTCATTTTTATTGATTTGCTTATTTAGTCTAAAAACAGTTCACCCCCTTCATGGTATGTCTTTGTGAAGTTACTTTATAGAATAGTCCATATTCCTGATGTTTTGTGTTTCCTTAATATTAATGTCCCCTGAATGTATTGTGGCTGATTTAACTAGCTCTTTACTGATGGTTATCTAGGTTGCAGGCTTTCCTCTTGTGACTCCTCTAACAGGTAAAACTTGATTCAAAGGAATTTGTGGTCTCAATTTGCTAGTTAAAGTCTGTGATTAGTTAGTGAAGATGAACTGTTCCAAAGCCAAATATTGCTGGAAGGAACAATGCCAAGAGCAATTGTACCTCTGGGCTGTATCCTTTCCCAGTTAAAAGGATGTGGATTGCCAGACTTAGTGGTACACACTTTTGATCCTAGCTCTTAAGAGGCAGATCTCTGTGAGTTCAAAGCCAGCTTGGTCTACAGAGCGAGTTTACAGTATAGCCATGGATGTCCACAGAGAAACAGAGTCTCGAAAAATAAAAAATGGGTGGTGGTAGTATATGGATCAACTTTTGGAACATCCTGACATCAGATATGGACTATTTTATCATAAAATTTATTATTATTTGTTCTTCTGTGTGGTGGTGGGAGGTGTGTTTGTGTGTGTGGGGGGTGTCAGAGGACAGTCTTCAGGAGTTGGTTCTGTTCTTGCACCATGGGATCTGAGGATTGAAGTCTTGTCATCAGACTTGGACAGCAAGCATTTTTACCTGCCGAGCTATCTTCCCAGCCCTACACACAAGTCCTTTAATGATGCCAAGTCTCCTGTAGTATATGGTATCAGTTCCTCCAACACAAAGCATGTACCCTACCTGCATACAGTTATTCTTATCCCAGCCTGTCCTTCCTTAACTCTGGGGAGCCTAAGGCTCACCCTTTACTCTGTTTTGGGTTCTGGCCTCTGTCTAGTGCCTTCTGCCCTTGCTGTTTGCACTTCTCTTGATCTACTTCCAGTCTATAAATGCATTTTCCCTTTTCCAGTGTTAACAGTTATGCCTCTGTATCACCACCGCCTCTTGGCTAGAGCTTCCATCTCCCCATCTATTCTGTCTTCTTGAAAGAGGGTGGGGTCTGCAAAGTGGAGGGCATAAGGTGTTACTTTGGAGTGCTTGAAGAACCTGGTATGGCTTCTGTGCATTTCACAATTTCGTCCAGCGTATGTGTGTTTGCACCTACTTTATAACCTAGATACGTGCATTTCACAATTTCGTTCAGCGTATGTGTGTTTGCACCCATTTTATAACCTAGATACGTGTGGGCCACTTGTCTCATTTGCATTTCTTCTCACCTTCTCCAGCTCTCTTGCAGTTCAGACCCACATTCCACCTGACTTTGGGGTAGCTCTGTTAGCTAAGGCAAGTGCATCACCCGAGCAGTGAAGAGCCTGCAGTGAGGGAACGGGGAGCAGCCATCCCCTTGAGAGGCCTGTGAGGACATCGGTGTCTTCACAGAGCTACTGAAGTATGTGTTAGAATAAGAAGGGGTTGGGCTGTGATGAAGAACAGAGGGGATGGCGCTAGTGATGGCCAGAGGGACCCAGAGAATAAAGAAGGACTTCAAAAAGTGAGAAATGAGACAGAGGAGGGGATGGACAGAGACATAGGGAGGTTGGAACTCAGGGTTTTCCAGGTCACCTGGTGTCTTGGCCACCTTTTGGTGATTGTAGTAGAAACAAGGATGGAGGGTCCAGTGGGTTGGGTCTCCACAGCAAAAACTATGATCAGGTTTGTGAGATGGAAGGAAGCAAATTGTGGCCCTTGTTCTGGACACGGACTTGATAATTTTCCCATCTGTTTTCCTTTTATACTAAAAAGCATCTTGACTTAGAAGTGAGAAGAAAAAAGTTAATGATCTGTTTTGCTCAAAACCTTTCTTATTGCTTTTGACTTTGAGTTGCATCAATGTAGGGAGGCTGTGACTGTCGCCCCAGGATGTTTGCGGCGGAAAAAGAGCCATTAAGTTTTTCTTATCTGTCAAATGTGTCTAGCCATTTCCTCATGTATAACCACTACATGGGAACTTTGCGCTAATTAAATGTTACAAATGTTTATCTAACACATCACACAAAGCTTAATAGAAGTGCTTAGTAAGTATTATTTGCTATTAAGTAAGTGGTAAGTGCTGGATTTTCAGCTGCCATTTGGCTCCCTTCTTTTTTCTTGTAGTTGTGAGTTTTGGTTTGGTTTTTGCTTCCTTATTCCTACTGTTAGTATGATGGCTTTACAGCTCTCAGTTCTGTCCCTTTCTCTCCTCACTCACTCCATATTACCAGCTTTGTGTTTTCCCCTGCCTAATCCTTGTGATTTGGCCTCTGTTCTTAGTTCAGCTTTCTTTGTGGCATCATATTGTATGGAACTCTCAAATCAGATCGAGACACCCCTCGCTGCATGCATTTGAATAGGTGGGGACAGGGTCTTGGGTACTCCAGATGAGGTCCGGCAACAAGAGGCTCAGGAATCCTTCATTACAGGAAAAGATTAGCCACTCTGACATGTGCAGTCCTAACATTGGGCAGAGCAGACTGTGAAGGTGTCGATCATTTGAACAGGAAGGGGCTGGGCCTCATAACCGTGTAGAGAGACAAGTAGGGACATGTTCTAGTCCCATGAAAGCACCCATCTTTGCTACCACTCTGGTTGAGAACAGTGGCCTTCTGCATCAGCACCTTCTGTGGGGCAGGCTTTTAGAGGGGTACTGAGCAGGACAGAGTAGAGTTCTTCAGCCACAGGTGTGTCAACCATAGATTCTGTACCCACAGATTCACCGACTGGATTGCATGTATTGGAAACATTAGTCTATGCTAAACAAGTACAGACTTTTGTTGTTATTCCCTGCTCGGCACAGTACGAGAACTCTGTTTTTCAGCATTTCCGTTTACATTAGGGATTATAACTCATCTATATACAACTTAACAGGGATATCCAACCTTTTGACATCGTGACGTGACATTGTCATTTACACATGTATGTGTGGCCTGCATTCATACTTGTCTTGGGGGCCACGTGACCAGGCCTGGTCTAAAATATCTAGGCAGGTACTAGAGAGATGGCTCAGTGGTTGAGTATGCACTGTTCTTTCAGAGGACCCAGGTTCAGTTCCCAGGACCCACATTGGGCAGCTCAAAGTCACTTGTAACTCTTGTTTCTAGAGGACCTGGTGGCCTCCTGGCCTCTGTGGCATTGCACGTGTACACTCACGCATACACATATACACCTAAAATAAATAAATGGATTATTAATTAGAGCAGTCTGGAGAGATAGTTAAGTGGCTATGAGCACTGTTTGTTCTTCCAGAGGACTCAGGTTCAATTCCCGGCACCCACATGGAGCTCACAACCACATGTAACTCCAGTTCCAGGGGATCGTATGACCTCTTCTGACTTTTGTGGGTACTACATGCTCATGGCACACAAACATACATGCATAAAGTAAAAGGAAAGTTAAAAAGTGGAATAGAATCTCCCCCAACCCTAAAATGTCTAGGCAGATGTTTATACACAAGGGCTACATTACTTTTTTGCTACGGACTTGAACATCTTCAGATTTTGGAATATGGTAGTGGGATCTTGGAATTAGCCCCCCAAAGATCCTGAGTGAAGACTGACTGTTTACTGCCTGCGATTATCCATTTGAGATCAGCCTGCATGCATTTGAATCCTGCCTGCCTCCACAATGAGCTGTAAGTTATCTTACTTTTCTGGGCCCTAGTTTCTTATCTGAAAAACAGAGATAGTTGAGGCAGTATAGTTAATAGTTTACAAAATGTTTCTGTCGTAGTAGTTCCTGGCCCTCATGAAGCACTATATAAATCTTAAATTTTATATATATTGCCCAAATTATATATATACTTGCCCAAAGACATAGGCATGTTGAGTAACAGAGTCAAATCTTGAACACAGACGTAGCAAACATGAAAGGCATAGCTTAAAGCCAATGTGCTTAGCCACCTTCCAGGACATGCAGGTGGGTGCTTTGCTTTCTCAGAGGGCTCTACGGGAGGCATGGGCACATGGGTACAGGGTACAGGTAGGCAGCAGAATAGTATGGCAATTCACAGGGACTGTTGAACATATGACCTTGATTTGGAAACTGGTCAGTGTTGTGACTTTACTCAGAGACTCAAACCATCCTGGGATTCTTTTCTCCTTGTCTGGTTTTGGGTGACTTCATTGAAATAATTCAGTTACCCCTACCACCCAACCCCTCATTTGCCTCTGTGCCTTAGGTTCCTTATCTGTCAAAGGTGAGAGACTGAATAGCTTATGGTATAAAAATATTTGAAAAGCATAAATAATACCCCAAATTAAAACCACTATAATCATTCTTAACCATATTAATTAGATTCACATTGGAGTCTCTTAGGCCGCCATACCAGCCTTCTGCTAGTGATGCTGTGTGACAGATGGCATAACCAGCTGTGGCGTGTTCTACAGACTGGTTTGGAACCTTGTCTCCTTTTCTGGGTTTTGACATTCCTCTGTGAACATAAAGTAGTAGCTGTGTATAGTCTCGGCCCCTGGGAAATTTTTCTTCAGTGTGGAATTCTGTAGTCAAGAGCCATTGTCTGTGTCCAGGGTCCATAGTTGGCCCAGATACCATTCTGGGAGTGCTGCCAGGTCTTGGTTTCAGCTACTGGCACAAGGCAACCTTGGGCTCATGTGCTTTGGTTCCTATAACTGTTTCCTCTCATTAGCACACAGACTTGATTCTGCACTCGCACTGAAGGGAGCAGGGAGGCAGCTGACACCTTCCCTGGAGTTCTTGTCTCTTGGGCTTGCCTTGGAGTCTGTGTGTATTGCGTGTGTGTGTGTGTGTGCGTGTGTGTATGTGTGTGCGTGTGTGCGTGCACAAACACACACACACACACACACACACACGGCTTGAGAATTTGCCTTGGATGAACCACCTGGCAAAATTCTTTCTTTCTCCAGAGTTGGTAGTCCAGCACTGAGTTTTATTTTGTTTTGTCTTTTGTAATTTTCATTTTTGTCTTTTAAAAAATTAATCCTTTGAGGATTTCATACAGCATTTTCTTCTATTCTTTCTCATCCTCTCGGCACTTCTGTTTCAAGGGAGACAGGAAATGGGTGAGAGAGTGTTGGACGTGGGAGGGTAAGGAAGGTCTTTTTTGGAAAAATGTCAGAATTGGCCCCGCTCCTTAGTACTCACTCTAAAATAGGGTAAACCCTTAACAGACACTCAGGGATCCCACAGGGAAATGCATTATTCTTGGAGCTGGACTTGACCACACCTACGGTTCCTCTTTTTTTTTTTTCCATTTGGAATATGAGTTTCTTAAACCCTTCATTGAATGTTCTTGTCAAATGAGGAGTAAACTTTTAAATTCTATACCATCTGCTTTCCAAGGTTGTTTCTTAATATATTCTGCAGAGTATTATTATTTTTGAGAGAGACAGACAGATAGACGGACAGACAGACAGACAGGGTTTCTTTGGTGGCCTTGGCTGAACTAGAACTAGCTCTGTAGACCAGGCTGGCCTTGAACTCACAGAGGTCTGCTTGCCTCTGCCTCCCGAGTGCTGGGATTAAAGGCGTGCGCCACCACTGCCTGGCAGGAATATATTTTTCCTAAGGAAACACTTCAGAAAGCACCATACAAACCACTAAAGTTTGTTTTTCACCAGTGGTCTTCATGGTAAATCTCCGAGTGGGTATGTTGCTACACGTGACATCTGCTCAATTTGAATACACTCTTCCTGGTAGAGTTTTTCATGGGCCATCTCTGTACAATACAGATTGGAACATGCCAGATGAGATGAGAAAGTTCGATTGTTTTGTTCCTGTTTTGAATTGTGACAGGTGGTGAAGGGATGAAATGTCGCGATTGCCACCGTGTGGGTCCTGAAGGCTAAGGGTGACTAGCAGAGTCTAAATGCGCTGTCTGTTCTGAATGTCTCTCTCCGTCTTCTCCCCACAGCTCCCCTTTGAACTGGAGATTTACTACATTCAGCATGTTATGCTCTACGTGGTCCCCATCTACCTGCTTTGGAAAGGAGGTAAGACCAGCAAAGCACACGTCTCTGGACTCTCCACCCCTTTCCTTTCTCTCTGTTTGGAGAGGTCACACTCTCTTGGGTGCCTACCAGGATCTTGGGGTGCTGCTTGGCTGATTGTCTACAGCATGTTTAATGTCGGTCACTAGGCGCTGGGGCAGTGGGCATGAAAGAGGCCTGCAAAGAATTTGGGCACTGTTCAGAATCATCCCTTGTAGGTGAGCATGGTACCGCTGATTGCCTGTCACAGAACCTCGGTGTTGGGTTCTTGGTGGTGGCCTGGGATGTGCATGGCACCCAGCACACTGTGTCATTCTTGTGCTTCTGCCTCCCCCTGCGCCAGTGCGCACCTCAGATTAGGAGAGAAAGAAGGTACTCCATCTTCTCAAGAAAGAGACTTTGCATTCTTGCTCTTTGAGTTCATGGTCTCAGAACCAGAAAAGCTACTGAAAGGGGCAAGGTGTTCACAGAATAGGAGATTATGGGCTTGAAGGCGTGCACAGAATAGATTATGAGCTTGAAGGCGTGCACAGAATAGGATATTATGGGCTTGAAGGCGTGCACAGAATAGGATATTATGGGCTTGAAGGCGTGCACAGAATAGGAGATTATGGGATTGAAGAGAGCAGCAGAAAAAAGTAACATCCAGGATGTCCGAGAAAGGACTATGACTGTCACTTAGCCAAGCAGTAGATAGCAGTAACCTAGTAAAGACAGACCACAAAGGAACCCGAAGTGCTAGTGACTCTGCTGTAGATGGACGGACAGGAGGCAAGGACAGTTCCTGTGCCTTCTGCGCTTCCTGAAAAACCTCTAGAATCTGAGGGTTCTCTTCTCTACTCACCACCAGAGCCTGTCTATCCTGGTTGCTGAGACTTTTCTGGGAGACAAAACTTAACCTACTGTACCTCAGACAGCAACGTTCCATTTCTATCACTTTCAGAACGGCCACCTGGAGCCTTGAGCTAACTAGTTGGTATTCTTGAGGACCTTCTGGGCTCAGCTGCCTCTTGTCATCCAGATTTGTCTCCTCTTCCCTGGGTCCATCAGGTCTGCTTTACTCTTGGTGACTGTCCTTTGAGGCTGCTTTAACCCGATGTTGCCACTAGGTGTCTCACACTGTCAAAGACCTCTTCCCTTTAGTTAGATTCGAGAGCTCCTAGAGAAGCCTAACATTCCTCCATCCAGGAGACGCCTGCTGCTTCTCAGCTCTGTCCTGGGGGACAGAGGCAGCAGTCTAGTCATCGTCAAATCTCAGAAGTTCATGCATTCTGATTAGATCCAGAACATCCAGCCCGTAGGTAGCTAATTGTTCCTTTCCTCTGAGATGTATGCTGGGAAGTATGGCCAAATCCGCATGTTTGTCATTGGCATGATTTTGTGCTCTGAGCTCACCATCAAAAGCTGTCCAGGAGCTGTGTGACAGTGGTCTACCGTGGAACATGCCGGGTTGTTAGCGCTCCACCTTCTGGGATGGGAGTGAGGGGTCGGGGAGAGATAGCCTCTAAACAGGGTTGATTCTCTGCAGCCGTCTGTTGAGGTGGTTTCTTTGTTTTTTGAGGCAGCCGAGATGACGAAATAAAGATTCTGAGTCTTCAATTTACTTCTTATTTTTAGTCTTCACTCAATGGGAAGCTGCAGCAGTACTGAGAGCCACAGTAAATAGGAGTAACTGCCCTTTTATTGACTATTTGCCCTGTGCAGAATATGTTCGCGTGTTTTGTACGTGCACTTTTAAATGGTCTATTGATGGACCCTCCTACGGACAAGAAAAGTAAGGCTGAGAAACGTTACATACTTTGTCCATTGCTCTAAGGGGCAAAGCTAGAATCCAAAGGCTCGCCGAACTTCCTCCCATGACTGAAGCTTTCTCCCACGCTCTAGCCTTTACCACTTCAGCCTGGGAGTCCTGTCCCTTGTGTGCTCTTTCTTCTCCACTTCACTTCACTTACTCAGTGTGGATTTGTTGGGCACCTCCCATGTGTCAGGCATTTGCAAATGGGGAACCTGGGGAAGGTAGAGCATTGCAGCACAGCGTGGGAAGTGCCACGGAGGGAAGTGTGGAAAGAGAATGCCATTTCCAAATGCCAACTCATCTTCATTTCTGTACCGTTTCCAGGAAGGTCATACAATTAATTACCTTAGAGGAAATGCTGCTAGGATCTGAGGGGTCTAACTCAGGAGATGCAATCTAGGACCATAAGAAAAGGCGGTCTGCTCTTTGCTAATATCTCATTGTCACCAGAACTTGGTGAGGATTTAGCTGTCAAGACAGGAAGGATGATGTCCCTTTCTCTCCAGGTCTGGTTAAAAGCTCCTAAGTAACAGGTAAAACTTGAAGGTCCTCTCCCTTCTGTGGGGATGGTGGAGAGCAGTTCCCAGGATTTGGCTTCTTTTCTGACTCTTTGCTGCCACCTGCTGTTCACTTGAGAATTGTGCGCACAAAGAGGAAATTCTAAATTTCTGCCAAAGTAAGACTAGTGTTGTTTCTTGTCCTTAGCTTTGGGCTCTACCCCTTCAGGAGGAGGCTTGGATCTGGAGATAGGAGACGCTAAGTCCCTGATGAAGCAAGAAACCATAGGTTTTGGTTTCTAGTCTCCTCAGGACTCTGGACATAGTCCTGAAAGAAATGCTTGCGAGTTTTGGCATGAGCACAGTTTCTGTTCCCAGAGCTCTGGTGTGTGGGGTATTGAGCGGGAACCCCATTCCTTCCCCATTTCCATGGTGCTAACATATCACCGGCCATAATGTTCTTTTCCTGCTCTAGCCGGACTCTCCCCTTCTTCCCAACTCTTTGCCTTTGGTTTCCTAGACGAAATTTCCTCTTTGTTTTTCCTCTTTATTGTTGTTAATGTTTGTGTTTTTTTTTTCTTATTGTATCTTGCCACATTGCAGTTGTTATATGCACACAAGGCATACCACGATAGCACACACACACACACACACGGCAGAATGATTGAATCTGCTTGTTTATGAGGTACAGAATAATGCTGAAGCATATATGACGTACAAGAATCGAGTCATGCTAATCAAAGCTCACTCTTGGAAACAACCCCTACCTGGCCAGCAACTCTCTACAGAACCAAGACTCTGATGTTTTTCCCTGGGCCGTGCAGTGTGCTCAGCCCCGTGTGTTGCCTGGTAATTCCACCATCTCCCCTAGGTCATTGCTACATCTCAACTCTGGGACAAATGCTTTCTCCTTTATCATTCTCTTTACAACTACCACCTCTCCGTCCCCTCCCCATTCTGAGTGTGGGGTGAGAGGCATCTCTACATTCCACCATGCCTGGTTTATGCAGTGCCAGGATCAAACTCAGCATCCTGTGCTTGCTAGGCAAGCAATCTGTCAATTGATATATATATATATATATATATATATATATATATATATATATATACACACACACACACATACATACACATCCCCAGTCCCTCTCTACTCTCCTATTCCTTGCTACCGTCACTTGGGTTTCTTCTTTGCTGTGGGAGCTCTCCTTCAGCCAATAACCTTTAAGATACCAGCCCACTTGGATGTGATCTCTTGTACTATAAATGCAGGCGCAAAGCTTGTGTGCTCTCTCTCTTGGCTGCTGGATTCAGTTCCTGTTCCCTGCTCATGCAGAGGACTGTGATCTGTGAGTCCGCCCCTAAATAAAGAACCCTTTATTATACTCAATTCTGAGCGAGTGTGGAACTGCTTTATAGCGTCCATCTATACGTTTTTGCTTCCCGCACACTCCTAGAAGTCTGTGGCCCATGCCTCTCAGGATTTCCATTGCAGTGTTAGGCGGCATTCTCTGAGACTTGTTGTGAAGAATGTTGGTTGCACCCCTGCCTTCTCAAGGTTTGGGCCTGTAAATTGCACTGGCTTCCAAATGCTCTTCTCTTTCGCTACCAGGGTCTCGCTTTCCCCCAGGACTGCTCTGTTGAAGATGACAAACTGCTCTGTCCATGTCTTTGGTCTGTAGCTTCACTCTTCACAACTTCCGGTCTTCCCATTTAGCTTGCACCACCATGAGCAGTTGCTGGAATTTTCCTTTCCCAAGCCCCTGACCGTTTCCTATGCCCCTGTCCCCTGTGGCTGGGAGCAGTTTCCAGTTCCTTTGTCGTGTGCCCATTCTTAGCCTAGTGGAGAAAAAGCAAGGGATTCTGATGATGGCTACTGAAGCTGCAGTCTCTGTTACAACTTCGGTCAACACCGTGGCTCAGTTCTTTTCTCTTTGCTTAGATGCTTCCTCCACACATATAAATGTTTAATCATTTCCCACCTCAACTGTCCTGCCCACTGTACTCATACTTCCTAGTCTTTGCATGCTCCAAACTCTGCCCGCCCCTCTGATGGATAAAATGGAAGTTAGTCTGTATGGGAATTCTCTAATGCCTGTCACCCCTTCTTTAGCACCTTTCCTCCATCACACATGTCCCTTCTTCTTCCATCTCAGAAGAAGAGGTAGTCCTGACTGGCCAGTCACACCTCTGTTACCCTCCAGACCTCATGGACAGACATCATTTTTTCAGTTCTTTTTTTGTTTGGTTGGTTTTGGCTTTTTGAGAGAGGGTTTATCTGTATAGCCCTGGCTGTTCTGGAACTTGCTTTGTAGACCAGGCTGGCCTTGACTACAGAGATCCACCTGCCTCTGCTAGGGTTAAAGAGGTACATCACCACTGCCCAGCAACAGTATTTCCCCTTCCTCTCTCCCTCCCTCCCTCCCTCTCTCCCTTCCTCCCTCCTTCTTTTCCTTCCCTTCCTTTTCCTTTCTTTTCCCCAGGTTTTTCAAACAGTTAAGCCCAGCACAGTTCGGTCTTTGTCCAGTCCAGGAATAGTTGAGGACAGCTCAACTCAGAATCATACACTCACTTAAAATATTGTGGTGTTTTTTGGAGACTCGGTTCTCTAGCATGAATTTTGTGGAGGCCACCACATCAAAAGGCTGCGGATGCATGGTTTCAATAATATTTCCACATGTTTATCTCTTTACTTATGATGGCTCTTTTACCTTTTTCAGATAAACAAAATCTATTAATTAGAATGTAAAATATGTTCTTGAATCTATTGATTTTAAAAAATACAGTTATTCTTAAGGCAACCCTCATAATGTTCATTAAAGCGTAGCTTTGATTTCCTGTCTATTTTTAGACACTTGAAATATATATCACTTTTTAAATGATTTATAACCACATATTACCTCCTGAGCTCTGTGGACTTGTGGAAGACACACATCTGATCTCTGAGTCTGCCTTCTCCATTAATCCTTAAAACAGTGGAGTCTGACATCCCCTCTCTTATGAGGATCTTCGCAGAAATGGCAGTGCCCAGTGCCAAGGTCACCACCAGCAACCATCTGACCAAAGCTAATCACCAACTTTTATCCAACAGGAACCCTGCTGCAGTGGAGACTCTTGACTGCATCCTTTGGAAGGCTCTGGGTTTTGCCTTCCCAATCCCCCTTTCTTCTGGCCTGCCCTCCTCACTGCCTATGCTTTCACTGTGTCTCTCACAAGGCCCGTCTCTGTAGTCCTCTGGGGTGTCTGTTTCCCAAGAGGTCTGGTCTAGGCACATTCCCTCTTGAAGATCCTGGCACCATTTTAAAGTATAGTTTTAGTGCTTGACTGTCGGTCCGTGTGGGGTTGGCTGCTGCCATCATCCATAGCTCTAATTCATGGTTGTGGGTGTGGGAAGTATGTGGTGCGCATGCGTAGGCAAAAAACCAGCTTTCGGGAGCTGGTTCTCTCCTTCCAGTTTTATGCGGGTTCCAGGCGTTGAACTCAGATCGCAAGTCTTGTCGGAGAGGCATTTTACCTTCTGAGCCATCTTGCCAGTGGGTCACAAGGCTTATTTTTTAAAGCTCATCACCAGCTCTACCTGAGTGTCCCCAGCACACCCTCTTCAGGCTGTGATTTTACCCTTCTCACTTCCCCTCCAGCATGTCTGTTTTTCTGATTTTACTCAGTGGCATCACAAAGTCACTCAAGGTAGAATCTAGGAAGATCCCCTCCCCTAGGATTCCCATCTACCCATTCATTCATTCCTCTATGCTATATTAAGTGCCTTTTCTCAGCAAGTCTCCTCATTGGCCACTGGGGTGCGCTAGTGAGCAAACAGCAGGCAGTACCTTGTCCCACGTCCCACTCAGCTTTTGTGAGCCCTGCCCAGAGAAAAACGAATGTTATAGAAGTAGGGTAAAACGAAGATGATTACTGGGAAGAAAGGAGGAGGGGGACAGAGACCATGAAGAACGGGGGGGGGGAGAGAGAGAGAGAGAGAGAGAGAGAGAGAGAGAGAGAGAGAGAGAGAGAGAGAGTTAGTTTACCAGGCACATAAAGCTGTAGAAGCTGCTGGGCAAGGTGAGAGTGATGGAGGAGGCATGTGATAGTGGGCCCAAGTAGCAGGTGGCATCACAATAAAAGGCTCATGAACCATGAGAGGTTGATCTTGTTTATACAACACAGGGAAGGCAGTCAAAGTTTTAAGAAGGGCATAATGCTGGCTTGCTTTTCACATTGAATTTGTTTCCAGATTCAAGTTCATTTACAAAATTTACAAACCTTAGTTTAAGAACGGAAATACTAAAAACCTACGTTATTGTTAAAAGTGCCCTTTCTACTCCTGTTCCATCCATGTTTCCGTGCCCTCACTATGGAGGGAACAACTACTTTAGGCTTTTGCATATCCTTCCGTGGTTTCCACAGGTTCTATTGCATTTATTTCTTTATTTCTGTGCGTGCATGTGTGTCACAGCACGCATGTGGAGGTCAGAGGACAGCTTGCTGGATATGGCTCTTTTCTTCCACCAAACTGGGGAGTGGATCTGAGGATCAGACTCAGGTCCTTGGGTTGGCAGCAAGCACCTTTACCCACTGAATCATCTTGCTGGTACCGGGTTCTGTTTCTTTCTGTATCCCTGGGTTCAGTCAAACTTTATTTGAAAGTTTTTTTTTTAATTGTCTGCACTGAACATGTACAGCATTTTTTCTCATTATTGTTCCCTAAACAATATAGTATAACAACGTTTAATATAATGTTTATATAGTATCGGGTTGTAGAGATTTATTTGGGAAAGGGCAAGGGTACAATACCGGAAAGGGGCTCCTCTGTAGATGCAGACAAACCAGACAGGTCGGCGATCCACGCAGAGAGAGCG
>JAQHUG010000075.1:3305987-3328435 GCA_028555095.1 Dicrostonyx torquatus
CTTGGGGGTGGTAGCAGGGTGTGGTCACAGGCCAAGGGACCACACCCCTTCATCGGGTATTGTAAATGATTGAGAGAAGGTTTGTGTATGTTATGTGCAAACACTGTTCTGTTTTGTATAATCATCTGGAGTAGCGCTTATTTTGGTATCTATGCAGGTTCCTGGAACCAAGCCCTTTAGATATCAAGGGATAACTATACAAGGAAATGAAAACATGATTTTACCCCTTCTTAAGACAAATACTCAGAAACAGCGTGTCTGCTGTCGCTGTTATTAGTGTGGCTGTTGCTTTGGTTTAGCTTAGAGAATGGCTTCAGGTAGGCCCACAGGTATCTTCCCCTTTGTTTCCATGGCAGCCTAGAATTCCATATATCGATGGTAGAAAATAGTATAAGAAAGACCGTACCATCTCCAGCACAGCTAATGCCTGGTATTCCTTCCAGCTTTAGCTCCCTTGATCACAAGAGCACTTTTAGGGAGGTGTCCCTGTTATCTTCTGCTTGTTTATGAGGAAACAGAAGCTTAGTCAGTGGCAGATGCAGCATTTAAATGGGAGACTGTGGGTTGAGGGCTCTTCCCTGTGAAGAGGGACATGGGGGTTACAAGAGTGGACCATAATTTATTAACTGATGTGCATTTGGGTTGTTTCCATACAGGTGTAACAAAACAATGTGTTTCCAGTCTTGTATTTTTGCCTATCTGGCGGGTGAAAAAAAATCCAAACAAAAGCAAACTAGTATAGCAGTTCAATTTTCTCGGTTTCTTTTTGTTTGAGTACAGCTGAGCACGTTAGGAACAAGTTCACAGTCTGTTCACTTTTCTCTCCTTGCTGGGATGGATCCCAGGGCTTGATGTATGCTAGGCCAACACTGTACACTAAGTAAGGCACACTCCCAGTCCCTTCTTGTATATGTTTGGGATTGTATTTGATTCCCCCTTCTCTGAACTCCGTGTTACTCCTATGTGCTCGTTTTTCTATTCTGTCAGTCATTAAATACATTAAATCCCAAAAGCTCTTTACATATGAATAGCAGATACAGTGCCAAACTTTGTTGTCTTTTGACTTTATTTGTATTTGGTTTTGATCAGGCAGAATTCCTATGTGGTTTTAAGTTTTCTGTCTTTTTTTTTTAAAAAAAAAGATTTATTTTATTTAATATATGCTTGCCTGCACAACAGAAGAGGGCACCATATCTCATTTTGGATGGTTATAAGCCATCATGTGGTTGCTGGGAATTGAACTCAGTACCTTTTAAAGAGCAGTCAGTGCTCTTAACCTCTGAGCCATCTCTCCAGCACAAGTTGTCTGTCTTTAGTTCCATGGTGTCTGCCTTTTGAGTTGTGTTAAGAAGGCCCTTCCTCCTTCGTGGTGATCTATAAACATGTAGTAACCCTCCTTTATTTACCTGTAGGGGCAGAACCCAAGGCTCCCAGTGGGTGCCTGCAGCTTCAGGTAGCATCAAACATTGTACATAATGTGTTTTTTTACTTTGATGAGGTTTGCATTTATAAGTTAGGTATAATAAAGGATTAATACTAGATATTATTAAAATAATTATAACAATTCCTGCTATCTCTAGAGCCACTCCTTGGGGTCCAGCCTTGCAGTCCATCACTTCTTCAGTGGTGACATTTGGCTCCCGATGATTTTCCATTCACCTTGGCACTCCATTGGACTTGATTCTAAAGTCATTTCTTAAGTGTCTCCCTATTTAGAAACTTTCTGTGGTCCCCGTTATATACCCAGGGCACAAAAAGACCCCCTGTAACCTGGCCTCTAACTTTTCTCCTACCACATCGTTTTGGCTCCTCCCTTGCAGTCTAGTGTTTGGCCATACCAGTATCCTTTGTGTTCCCATTGCTGCAGCTTCTGCTGAGAATGGCCTTCGTCCTGCTAGTCCCGGGCCTGGACAGTATTCGTTTCTCTAAACTCCCCTCAGCTGTGGTCTTCCCCAGCCACTCCACTCCCCTCTCCTTGGTTGCCTCCTTCCCTCCTTCGGCAGGGTGCTGAGCAGGTGGCTCTTGGTGTCCTTTACATGCTGGGCCCCTGGAGTTTTCCTTCTGTTGCTGGTTGGAGAGTGGGGTGAATGAGTGAAGGAGCCTCTGCACACACATAGAAAGGAAGATGGGGCTTCTGAGCTGAAGGTTGTTCTTAGTGGGCTGCACACTTTTGTTCTTCTTTTTCTTGCAGAATCTTGATCTCATTTAATCTTCCCATGTCTACCAGACTTATGGGAGCCTCACACACCTGGGGCTCACGACCTTGAATGAAAAAAAAAAAAAGCAAAACCAAACAACTATATCATCTGTATTAACTTCAAGTGAAATGAAGTGTTTCAGTCGGTTATTGAATATCAACAACGAACTCCAGTTACATCTGCAGCACTTGGCACATTTCCCATAATGTAAATCAGGGATCTTTCCTCCCATAGTACTATTGATGCAGAGAGCTCAAAAACGCACTCATATTTATCAGTGCCTAAGACCTTGTGGATTTTCTATTTGAAAATATTTCAATAACCAGATTTTAATATGATTGGTTTCGTTTGTACTTCTCTATGTCCTATGCTTACAGTTTTTATTCAAGGCTGTGGATGTAGCTCAGTTGATCGAGGACTTGGCCTACCGATATACGAAGCCTTGGGTTCAGTCTCCAGCACCACATCCACCAGGTGTGGTTGCACCGGCACGGAATCCCAGCACTTGAGTGGTAGAAACAGGAGGGTAAGGCGTTCAGGGTTATCCTTGGGTACATAGTGAGTCTCGTCCCAGACCTGCCTGGCTACTTACTCAAGAGCTAGTGTGTGTGTGTTTGTGTGTGTGTGTGTGTGTGTGTTCTGAGAGGAAGGAATAGTTAGGCTTCTTCAACTGCTCCAAGGGTCCATGGTATCCAAACTGAGGGGTACTTTTTCTGGAGTTTATTCCGGCACTTGAAAAGGGGCCTTGCAGGCTGGCTTTTACACATCACAGAATCACTGGATTCAGAACTGTGGGTTCGAAAATTGATATTGCCAGCTGCTTGTAGACTCTGGCATAGTGGTTAGTGCTTTGAGGTCTCTGTGTCTTGTTTGTCACTTTACACGCTGGGGTAGTACTAGGACCTACCTTCTTCATTGTCACGAGGACCCCCAAAGCTGACATGCTTGCCAAGTCCCAAGAGCAGCGGCCTGCACTAATGGTGACTCCCCCCCGTCCTGCTGTTATTAGCGTTCACCACTCTTCTGCCTCTTATGAATTTACATCTGTGTCTTCTGACTAGACTGGGGGCTGTGGCGGTGAGGATTATGCCTTGATCAATTCTAAAGCCACAGAACCCTGCATGAACAGATTGCATGATTAGCAGTGGATTTAGTGGCTTCTGCCCCTCTTTGAGATGCTGATTTCTCTCCAGGGCCAGATGCTCCTATTACCTGGTCTCCTGCTCTGGCTGAGCTCTGCTGCTTTGGGATGCTTTGCTTTGTCCACCCTACCCAACTGCCTGTGGACAGGCAGCGCAAGCTGGACTCTGTCGCTACGGGCACTTCAGAAGACTACGGACGGCCAGCACCAAACTCCTCAGTTGTCTCCTTCTCCCAACTTGTATTCCTTCCTTGTCTTCCATCTCCTTCCAGTTCAGTACCCCTCCATTGCTTCATTTTCTCCACTGACCCCTTCAGAAGTTCTGACTTCAAATGTCCAGCAGTGCTGGCATATTTTGCCCCCCACCCCTATCCCACCCTCAGCCTAGTGCAGTTTCTTTTCCACTAAAATGGAGGTTACTTTTTCTCGCTCGCATCCTTGCCTCCCCTATACCCCTTCTGCCCTCCACCAACTCTGCCCATCAAAGCGTCAGAGTTGTCAAAAAGAGCAGAGCTCATAGATCTTGTTTGCTGCTTGTAACTCTCACCTAAGATTTTTTTTTAACATGCCCATTCCTTCATGAGGTACTGGAGATCACTTCCAATCTCCCCTTGCCTAGCCTGTTTGGTTTCCTATCGTGTAGACCCTGACGCTATTACTCCTTTGACTCAACCAATCTGCTGTTCTCCAAACACACACACACACACACACACACACACACACACACACACACACACACCTCTACATACCAACTTTTTTCTGTAACCCAGGCCCTTCTTTATAAACTAGTTTAAGGGTGCTGCCTTTTTCCTGGAGGTGTCGCTCACTGAGGCAGCTGGAAAGCACTTTTTCCTTATTGGTTTTGTGGTTTTTTTTTCGAGACAGTGTTTTCCTGTGGCTTCGGAGCCTGTACTGGAACTAGCTCTTGTAGACCAGGCTGGTCTCGAACTCACAGAGATCTGCCTGTCTCTGCCTCTCGAGTGCTGGGATTAAAGGCGTGCACCGCCAATGCCACTGCCACCACCGCCCAGCTGTTGTTTGTTTGTCTAGACAACAAATCCCTGAATGCCCTAGAAGTTGCTCTGTAGACCAAGCTGGCCTCGAACTACAGAAATCCGCCTGCCTCTGCCTCCCGAGTGCTGGGATTAAAGGCGTGCACCGCCAATGCCACTGCCACCACCGCCCAGCTGTTGTTTGTTTGTCTAGACAACAAATCCCTGAATGCCCTAGAAGTTGCTCTGTAGACCAAGCTGGCCTCGAACTACAGAAATCCGCCTGCCTCTGCCTCCCAGGTGCTGAGATTAAAGGTGTGCACCACCACCATTGGGCATTTTTTAAAAAAAATATTTTTATTTCTTTGTCCTTTTTTTGTTGTTGTTTCTTCAAGACAGAGTTTCTCTGTAGCTTTGAAGCCTGTCCTGGAACTTACCCTGTAGACCAACCAGGCTGGCCTCAAACTCAGAGATCTGCCTGCCTCTTCCTCTCGAGGGCTAGGATTAAAGGTGTGTACCACCATCACTTGGCTTATTTTTGTTATTTTAATTATGTGTATTGGGGGGCAGGTACGTGCAAGTAAATTCAGGTGCTCACAGAGGTCAGAGGTGAGATCCCCCTGGAGTTGGGGGTTACAGGCAGTTGTAAGCCACCTGAGGTGGGTGCTTGGAATTGAACTCAGTATCAGGAAGAGCAGTATGAGCTCTTATGACAGAGCTGTGTCTCCACCCTGCATTTTCCTTTATGTGCCATTTTCCTTGCACTTTTAGGATGTGCATTGACCTTAACTGCCACAGCTAGTGGGTGCTAATCTGTATTTCACCACCAGGTGGCAGCAGTCACACATTTTTAATCTCAGGCGAGCAAGTCAGTTTGGATATTTGTTTTACATCATTAAATGAATACTAAACATTGATAAGCTAATAATTATTGTTGTAATTGAAATTCTGTGGGACCAAGGGAAGCGGTGCAGCCCACAAGCCTTCTAGGATTTGGGCTTAGGACAGGGTGAGAGAGAGTGCTGCTGACAGAGAGAAGGCAGCACAGAAAGGAACAGAGTTTAGGAAGAGATTTTTTTTTTCCAGACTGCTGTAACAAAAACACCATGCATTAATTACCTTATAAAGATCCGAAATTGATGCTTCCATTCTGGAGGCTGGGAAGCCCAAGATCCAGGTACCGACTGATGTAGTATCCGGTGAGGGCCCCTTCTTTATAGGTACCACTGTCTGTCTCCATCCACACATGTGCCACAGACGAACAGGTCCTCTTCGGCCTAGTTGACATGGACAGTGGTCCCATTTACAAGGGTTCTACCCTGTAATGCTCCACCTTCTAGTACCATCCCATTGGCAGTGAGGTTTCAACATGAATTTAGGGGATAAATATTCAATGTGTAACAGAAAGGAAATGGTTGAGCTTGAGGTGCTTCTAACCTGTTCAGGCTGAGTTGTCCAGGAGACAGTAGGATAGAAAGTTCTAGAGCTGTTTGTGGGAGTTCTGGAAAGGGGTGGGCTTCAGTATCACTGGTATAGAATTAGTGATAGAAGCTTTATAATGGATAAGTTGGTCCAGGGTAGCTAGGTAGCTGGTGTGGTAAGGGAGCCTGGAAAGAACGCTCCGGGTAAAGCAACCTGCAGAAGGTGGACAGAGAACAAAAGGCTGTTGGGAGATTGTAGGAATGGCTAGAGCAACAGGAGGACAGTTGAGTTGTCCAGAAGGTAAAAGAGTAGAAAGTTTCACTTAAATAACAGTAGACAAACTACATGGGATCTGAGAAGTACAAGATTGGGCCTCTGGAGAAGAGGGAAAGTTGTGTGTGCTGGAGACAAGGGCCCATGGGCATCGCAGAACCAATGGGAGAAGTTGCCTTTCACTGCTACTTCCCTTTCCCCTTTTCTCGATTCTTTCCTTTGTCTCCTCTCCCCAGGACTGGGCGCATTCAAATCCCATTAAAAGGTCCTTGGCGTGAGAGAACTTTGAAAGTTATTATGGAGAAGCGGAAGTCAGTGAATTATGCAGTTAGGGCACGTGCTGAAAGTGGCAGGGATTTGGTGGTACATTGGAAATGACGATCCCAAGAGACCAGGTGATGAGGAAAATATAGGAGGAGTCTAGGTTCTTTGAGTAGCATCCATAGAATTGTTTCATATGTGCACGCTCATGTGTGTATGTTTGTGCTTGAGTGGGGGCACGTGTGTCTGCTGGAAGTCAGCCTCTAGTGTTGCTCCCTAGGCACCATCCACTTTGTTCTGGAGAAAGGGTCCCTCATTGGCTTGACACCATTGAGTAGGTGAGGCTGGATGGCCAGTATGCCTCAGGGATCCATCTCTCTCCTCCTGAAATTATAAATGCATGCCTGCCACAAAACTTGTTTTTATAATTTTTATTGGCAATAGATTTTTTCATATAATATATTCTAATGACCCTTTCCCCTCCCCTAACTCCTCCCAGATCCCTCTCACTTCCTCACTGCCTTTTCTTTCTTTCATTAGAAAACAAACACATACATACTGTAGTATATAAGCAAAAGACTTAGAAGGTTAAACATACCCAAACAAGGCATTATGAGACAAAACAAACAAACAAACAAACAAAAACCTCATTGAGTTCGTTTTGTGTTGCCATCTACTTTTGGGCATAGGACCTGCCTGTAAGTATGATTTATGTCCTCAGTGAGACTCCATTGGAGAAACCTAAATTTTCCTTTGCATGCAGTAATTAACTGGAGATAACTTCTGGGTTAGTGATGGGGCTTCTGTCTACTTCCCCTTTCAGCACCTGGATGCTGTCTGGCTTAGACCTGTGCTGGTCCTGTGGCTGTACCACAGTCTTCTGTGAGTTCATATGGGCATCAGTCCTGTTGCATCCAGAAGGCCTTGTTTCCTTGGTGTCCTCCATCCCTCTGGCTCTTACAATCTTTCTGCCTCCTCTTTCACAGAGTTCTCCGGCCCTGGGGGGAGGGATTCAATGGAACTGAGTATTTCAAAGTCTCTCACTCTCTGCACATTGTCCAGCTGTGGGTCTCTGTATTTGTCTCCATCTACTGCAGGAGGAAGCTTCTCTGATGATGGCTGAGCAAGGCACTAATCTACGGGTACAGCAGAATGTCCTTAGGAGTCGTTTTATTGCTATGTTCTTTTAGTGGAACAGTATACACTTGATTTTTACACATAGGTTCTCAAAGCAATCATCTTACCAACCGAGCTATCCTACAGAACTATTTTTTAAAATTATTTTTATTTTGTTACTTTATGTATATGCTGTTATTTTATTATTTTTGTGTATATGGGTATTCAGCCTGTCTGGATGTCTATGTACTACATGCATGGCAAGTGCCTGTGGAGTCCGGGGGAGGGTTTGGATCCCTTGTAACTGGAGTTGCAGGTGGTCGAATGCTGGGAATTGAACCTGTGTTTTCTGCAAGAGCAGCCAGTTCTCTTAACCACCGTCTGTCTACTCATACCCACTCCCCATTCTTGATGATAGAAGAAGCTCATACATTGAGTTGGGTGTGATGTTACACACCTTGTAATCCCAGCACCCAAGACGCTGAGGCAGAAGGATCTTGAATTTGAGGCCAGGGTAGGCTACATAGGACTCTGTAGGAGAGGAGGGATGAAGGGAGGAAGAGAAGAAGGGAGAGAGGATGGTTGAGAGAATTTTGCGGGTGCATCTGTCAACATGTTACCCACTAGCTACCAGTGACTCCTGAGCAGTTGAAATGTTGCTGGTGGGACCGAGGAGTTGAATTCCTAAGTTGGTTTGAAGTTTAATTTGAGTTGACATTTCAGTGGCGACATGTGACCTGGTGTTCCTGTATTGTAAAACCTTGTTCAGGCTTTCCCTTGAAGATGGGGAGCAGCACAGCACAGGGACATTCTGAGTGGGGACTCAGTGTATCTTTCTGGTCCTACTCTGAACCATTCTGCATCCTGAGGAGAGGAGAGCATCTGGCTTGGCAGGGCTTTATAAGTAGATTCAATTCTGTTGAGCACTGGGAACATGAGGGATGTTTGGGATTAGCAATCCTGCTGCCACCTTTCAGCATTGGACAAGTCACCCAGGGAATGACAGTGGAATGTGACACATGGTAGCAGCTGAATGCTAGCACATCTTTTGCAGGTCTTCTTTAGCACCTTCCCTCTGGATATCTAACACCTTCCTGCTCTGTGTAAAGAGAATGGAAGGAGGCTCCAGCTAAAGCAGGTCCTACCTTACTCCCCATCCTGTCAGAGGCACTGAGAAGCAGAGTAGAGAGGAAGGTATACAGGTCTGTCTGATCAGAGACAGCCTGTACTGGCATGTCCATGGTAATGAGGTATGCTGTGCACTATGCAGTTAGAGTACTTGTTTTCAAATTCTGCTTCTTTTCCTTGGCGGCTGTGTGATCAGCCAAGTTCCTTAATTTCTCCGTACTCCAGTTTCTTTGCGAACCTTTATAGGGTTGTAATGAACATTATATAACATCATGTGTATAAAGTATTTACAATAGTACCTTGCATAAGCAGTGATGGATAAATTGTTCAGTATTACGGGGATGGCTCTGCTTGTCAGTGTACCAAGACTTTGCCTATTAGTCCAGTTTCTTCAGCTCCCACTTTTAGCACGAGATGCCCAGGGAATTAGCTAGTGTGACGGTAAAGAAGAGGGTAAGAAGAAGGATGAAAAGTTCCTTCTTGCTGCCAGATCAAGTCGAAGGTGCCAGAGTTTAAGGTCAGAAGGGCCCAAACTGGACTGTAATGAGTCTTTTTATGTTTTACCAGCCTCCCAAATAATAACATGGAGACTTCTTATTAATTATGAAAGCTCAGCCTTTAGCTTAGGCTTGTTTTCAACTAGCTCTTACCACTTCAATTAATGCATTTATATTAATCTACATTCTATCACGTGGTGTCACCTCTCTTCCATCTTGCAACTCCTGTTTCCTCTCCATGTCTCCTGGCATCACCTGTGCACCTTGATCATTTCATCCTACTTCCTTTCTCTGCCTGGAATTCCTGCCTATATCTCCTGCCTAACTGTTGGCCATTCAACTCTTTATTAACCAGTCACATGATGTGCAAATATTCCACAACATTTCCCATTTTGTCTAAATAAAAAGGAATGGTTTTAACTCTAACATAGTAAAACTGTATACAATAAGAATAATTGTCAAGTAAGAATTACATTCAGAATGTTTAGTCAATATCTGTTTGAGAAATTTAGAGAACATACTGTATTATCTATCCTATCTTAGTGAGTCCAAAGTTTTATATCTAAATCATTTTGTATCATAACTTCTGTTTCCATGCTAAAAATATTTTTAGACATAAAAATATCTTCATAGATAAACAACTTATGCTCTTATTTTTCTCAGTCGTTTAAACTTTATGCCTCTAAGGTTTATTCCCTGAAATTGGTAACAAGGAAAACTATAACTATCTCATCTTTAACCCCATCAGGGACCCAAGAAGGATATAATGTTGCCTGAGTAAACAGGAAGTGCAGAGCAAGCTACTTCCAAACCTATCAAAACAACAGAGATATCTGTCTGTCTAGAGAGCCACCCAAGGATGCTCTGCAATGTTGGGTCATCCGTATCTGGCATACAGGCCTAGAATATTTGACAGACGTTTTTTGTGAAGCAGAAAGTTTTTGAAGGACTCTTTCACCTTGTCGTGGCAATGTCCAGTAGTCACCTCCTTTTGTGTCTTGCTTGTCTAATTTGGAAAGCATATTGTCAGCACTTGAGGTAAGGGCAGTTTCTTGCCCAAATGACTAGCTTTGCCACATTGAAAGCAAACTCCATAAGGAGGTTCTTTGATGCCTATCATCCATTTGTGAAGTTAATTGGTGCTGCCAGAAGCAGATATGTCTTTCTGTCATGAAAAGCCTGAGGTTATTAAAACATCTTAAATGCTGTATTCTGTGGGTCTTTGAAGGGTTTGAAGACTATCTATATAAAATACATCTCTGTTTGACCCTGAAGACATACTTAACATGGCTACAGATTTGATTGTTAGATGACTATTAACCTGTATTTCTTACTTATCCTAAATTATTAGTAATAATAGAAATTTATATTACATTGTTAAATAAGCTGCATAGGTACAATACTTTAAACAAAAGTAGAAACACACACATAACAAACACAAACACATACACAACAAAAATAACCTTAAATTTGTATCAATATACAAAAAATCATACCATTGTAAAATATTTGAGATTAATGGTTGATTTTTAGCTTAAAGTAGATTTAATAATCTACCCTCTTATCCTACTATTCCTATATCCCTCTTTTTTTATTTTCAGAATGAGATCCTTGAATCTAACCTCCCTTGCTTAGTTTCCTCCCTTATCATGGCCAGTAACAATTTGCATCCAAGCTCCCTAAATGATGATAGACATCCATGATCCATTGAACGGCCACAAACTACCCACCCCACCTCTTGGGAATGTGGTGTCACGTTCTCCAGACTGCTTCCTTTTGTCTGGGAGCAATGCCATCTTTAGGGGACCCTGAGAAAATTGAAATAATGGTCAAGTCCTGGAGAGATAGTTGTATTATTCTGTGCTTAGTCTCTGTGATGGGAAAGTGTAGAGCTTATCTGAAGTCCTGGCTGGAGTAGTGTATGAAGCTGGACCATCTCAGCTAGCAGCTTTGAAGTTGTTCTAGATGCAGAATTTTGAGGAAATGGCAACAGAGGCGTTCTGAAAGGCTGAATCACCTAGGCTGCTTTTATTTATTGGTATCTGGTCTTTTTGTTCTGAAAATACATAAACTTTTAAAGGCAACATATATATCTGCATCAGCACAGGTATGGAATGTGCAGTGTGCACAAGTCAGTTAAAGATGATTTTTTTTTGTTTTATGTTTGGGAGGCAAAAGGCACCTGTTATCATTATATGTTTGTTTGGACTGTATAACCAGATCTCTGGGTATGCCATATGAAAGGATGGCTTGTAATAAAAAATGAGGACTCTGTAGCCAACAAGATTTGTCATGTCTCATCCAGTCTCAGAGTTGTTCCTATAGTAGAGGGATTGGCATATATGTCACCTGTTCTATAGCCTTTCTTGATTTCTTTATGTCTGTAGCCAAGATTTTCTGTATATCTCCCTGGGTCAAATCTGATCTTCATTAATTTTGAAGGGCACCATAGCTACTTGTTTCCTCTCCCCCAACATTGACTTCATTCTGATGTGAAGACATTCTTAAAATATATAGGTTGGTTTAATTTAGCAGTGTCCATAATCCAGTGCCTCTCAGCAGTTATTGTTTTTGTATATTAGCATTTAAAAATTCAAAGTCAACAAAGCACCGTATAGAATCCAGATGCTCTGTGTATTTCCCATCTTTATGTGGCTTAATTCTTTTATCTTACTTTAGTCTTTCTTTAAAGACTTTATCTTCTTTTCAAATTATTTATTTATTTATGAGTACTCTGTCTGCATGTACACCTACATGGATGAAGAGGACACCATATCCCATTATAGATGGTTGTGAGCCACCATGTAGGTGCTGGGAATTGAACTCAGGACCTCTTAACGACTGAGCCATCTGTCCAGCCCCTACTTTACTATTTTTAAGCTAATTTTTCTGTGACTGTCTATACCCGTTTTTTCTTTATTAAGCATCTAAGTACATTTTTAAGCACACTGTAAGCTGTTCAGAGATTCTTTTCAGCCTGGACCTGGCTTTTTTGTGTGTTTGTGTGTCTATAGGCTCCTCTGACAGTGTGAGCCAACCACCACTTAGCATATGGTGCACGGATGGCTGGCTCTGCCCCCCGTCAGGTCTGTGGGAGCCTAGTCTCATGCTGGCAGGTACTGGCCTGGAGCCTCATTTACCCACCCCAGCTCTAGGAATTTGTTGTGTCTGCCTGACGTAGGAGTTTGTACTCAGTGCCAGCTGCTTAAGTGCTCGGCTGTACAGCAGGACCTCTGAGCTTACTCAAGAGAACGCTTTCTCAGGCCCTATGTGGCTATTCGAGCCTCCGCATTGGACATCATATGTAATGAGTCTTTATCTGTCCCACCAGCCAGCTCCCAAATAATGACATAGAGACTTCATATTAATTTTGATAGCCTAGGCTTGTTCCTAACTAGCTCTTATAACTTAAATTTACCCATTTATATTAACCTATGTTCTATCACATAACATTACCTCTCTTCCATCTTGCACCTCCTGTTTCCTCTCTGTGTCTCCTGGCATGTCCTGTGCACCTCGATTATCTGCTTCTATTTCCTCTCTCTGCTTGGAAGTTCCCACCTGTACCTNTGTGCACCTCGATTATCTGCTTCTATTTCCTCTCTCTGCTTGGAAGTTCCCACCTGTACCTCCTGCCTGTTCAGCTCTTTATTATACCAATCCCAGCAATCAATAGACCATCAGATTACAAATAATCCACAACACTGGGCTGGAGAGAAGGGAACAAGTAGGTACTCTGTTTCTCACTCTGTCTCTCTGTGTGTGTGTGTGTTGGGGAGGGATCTAGGGGCCCATTCATGGTAAGAATGAAGATATGAAAGCTGAACTCGTCAGAGGTTATGGTGATATTATCTTAGCCAGGGTGGGGCCCATAGAGCAATGGCAGATGGCAGGTTGTGAGTAACAAGGCCCAGCAGACCTGTGGAGCTTCAAGACGCTGCTAGGCAAGGCCAACAAAAGAGGCGCCCATATGGATGTTGAAATCTCCCTCAATGCTGTTGGGAGGGGGCAATGTGGAGAAGAGAGGCTGAGATTCAAGTGATATTAATGACATTGCTAGTGACCGCAAGGAGAGCAGTAGTGACTGTGAGCATGACAGTGAGACCTGGAAGAGTACAATCTTGAAAGGAGAAGGGGGGGGGGGATGAGCATTCAGAGCAAGCCCAGAGGGCCACAGGCACTAGGTTTCCTCTGCCAGGAGGCTGACAGTGGGGACCAGAGGATTGGAAAGAGTGGGCACTGTGTAGAGGGGCATCCTAGGGCAACATAGTCTCCTTAGTGTGAAGACGTGAAAGGGACACTGGAGAAAGGTGGCAGGCACAGTATTAGTTGATGGCAGCTGGGTTCTTCCTTTTCCTGATGTATTCGTGGGATGACTGGGAGAAAAGCCACAGGGTTGGTGGCGAGAACATCTGCTTAGTTTTAGACACAGGATTGGTTTCTGCCTGCCCGTCTTTCTTTATCCTGCAGTGCTGAGTGATTGGGTGGTTTGAGTAGTTGAGGTAGCTTTTCTTTAGACAGTGGTTCTTAGCCTGTGGTCCACCAGCAGGATTTAAGGCGTCTCAAGCTTTAATAAGGGGGACTGGCAAGTACCAGGTCTGTTGACTACACCTGTGACTTTGTTGTCACTGGCCAACACAGAATTCTGCCTATCATATCATAATAGCTGCGGCCACCTCCAAATACCTGCCAGTGCTCATCAGTGCTTTGAAATTAGGGCTGTTGTCAAATTTGCTGCTAACTCTTAGAGTATGCGTTTATAAATAAAATACCCGGGTTACAAAACGTTATAGATATTTTGATAATCATTTTAACTGTGCTACCTCTTGGGATTCTTTCCTCTTTGCTTTATGTTTTCCAAGCATAAATATAGAAAACAGGAATTGCTGACCCTCCTTAGCCTGGTCTCTAGGCTGTAGGAAGCCTCCCTTGCTTACACTAGAGGGCGCTCTAGTTTCAAAATTGGCAAGTGAGGTCTTTTAGTGAGGAAGTGGTTGTTTTGAAGTGTTAATAATTCAGCAGCCCTTGGGGGAACATTTCAGGAGACTGGGGTTTAAGAACCCTGGTGTTATGCCATCCAGGGAAGCTGCTTCTCCTGTTGACTTTCAGCTTCTTCAGCAGCACCAGAGCTGAGAGGCACAGTCCCTCTTCTAGTTGTTTTCCAGGACCTCTTAGAACCAAGTTCTTTGTTTGCCTAGGAGGGCTTAAACAGGTCCCAAAGGTCATTCCCTCAGGGTTCAGGTTGGGTCTGGGTTTCTTTGCCCACGTGAGCCCATTGTCTGTCATTGCTGGCAAAGGTTAAGGTTCTAGGAAGTTCTTATCAATTAGGCTTCCCCACTCTGGTTTTCTGGTTAAACAAGACCAGAGGAAAGACCGAGAAACTTCTAGAAAGAAAGGACAAAGGCCCCTGAGGGGTGAGAGGAGGGACTGGGGAACTGAGTGGAGGAATTTAAATAGTAGCAAAGGGCTGGGCCTTACACAGTGAGGCTGTAGGAGACTCTCTAAAGGCCATTGAATTTTGTTTGCTAAGGAGGAGGTCATGGTGGCTTTGTGGGAACAAAGGTGTTGGTCAAGGGTTTTCTGCCTTAATTTGATGACCTTTCAGAAAACACTGCAGTTCCTACCTGGCTGCATCGGTTTCCCTTTACTGGTGGCTTTCCCCAGGCCTCTTGGCTTCAGGCTCCAGGGTTCTCTCTCCATCAGTAGACCTCCTGTGTTGTCAGAAAACCTGAGTTTTGGGTCACCCTGAGGTGCTTGTTACTTAAATAGGAACTGCAGGATCGGCCCTTAGCTCTAGGGTTCAAGCCCCAGGAAGCAGGTCCTAAGCATTGAAGCATTGGTGTTTGCTGTAAGGTCCCCAGGACCAAGCGCTCCCTGCATTGGCAGCATCAGCTGAACCAGGGAGCCACAGAACCATGTATGTTCTTAGACTCCAGATTGGAGGTCACTCTTCATATCTATTGAGTCAAAAACCTGCTGGGTGGAGGCCAGAAAACTGTTTTGTAATCAGCCATCCAGGGAGTTCTGTGCCATGGAAGACTGAGTCTCCGCCCTCAGAATATTTGATGCAGACTGATGGTCAAGCCTCATTGCCTCCAGTGATTCAGGAGTTGGTCTCCCCTTACTCAGAGCTCACCGAGAACTCGGTGCCTAACTTGGCTGTACAATGGCATGTGTTATGTGTCTCCATGCTTTTAGCTTTTCTGTCACTGGAAGGTAGGGCGGGTCTGGATGTTTCTTGCTAAAGGATCCCTCAGTCTTTGCAAAGAGTAGCAGCTGGGAGCTAGGATTTCTGTTAGGTCAGGTCCACCCATTGGACTCTGTACCTGCTCAGAACTCTAGCCCAACTGCTGACTATCATCCTGAGATGAAGATGGGCTTTTATGATGCCTAACTCACAGGCTCAGTGTCCAGTCAGCCCCCACCGCACACACTGAGGCCAAATCTCGGCCTGTGTGGGCTCTCTAGTCTGTTGGGGTAGGTGCTGAGCACATTTACCTCCTTCATAAACAGCCAGCACGCAAGTCTCCTCCACCTTTGTCACAAATCTTACTCAGCGCAGGGATGGGGCTCATTGGACCCACTGCCTGGGGAAAAGGGAGTCTAGCATGAGCCTGCAGTCGTGGCCACAAATGTTGAATCAGATGTCCATTGTTATCTCAGGGATGTAGCTCGAGAAGGTAGCTTCTGGGCCATTCAATCTGAATCAGTCAGGTTTTTTTGTTTTGTCTTGTTTTGTCACCGTGACAAATACCTGAGGAAGAAACATCTTCAAAGGTGGGAAGATAGAGTTTGACTCATAGTTTTTGATTTTCCGATCCGTGGTTAATTTGGCTCTGCTGTTCATGGGCCTGTGCACGATAGAGAAGATCACCACGGCAGAGAGGGCAGACCTAGTGGGGCAGAGATGCTCACCTCACGATGGCAGGAGCAGAGCAGCTCAAGAAAGGGCCAGAGCAAAGGTCAGTCTTTGCAAGGCAGGCCTATGGTGAGCCATTTTCCTGCGATAAATCCATTAGGTAATGAACCTTGTCAGTGATCTAATCCATTGATTTAAGTTAACAGCTTTACGATGCAATCATGATACCGGTTCTAGCCACACCTTCCTGGGGAGTACCATGTATTCAATATAATGACAAAGGCTTACAAAAGCCAGAAATGGAGCTGTCTCATTCATAGGGCACTGAAGATAAGATGGCATCATTGCCATTCTCTTTCTTATATCCAAAGCATTGCCTTTTCCAAAGTTTCCAGTCATATTGTGTAATTCGCGTCTTAGCCAAGCCGGAACTCTAAAGTTAACCAGCGGCTCTTAACGTCCATTTAGTTGGTGATCACATCATGCCAATCTCCCCTCCTGATCCACTCTGATCCATTTCCACTAGACTTTCTTAGTTCAGATTAGACCATCCCCGCTTAGTCTCTGGTTGCAGCTTCCTCCCCAGTCTCCATATTTCTGCTCTCCCTTTCAGTCTGCAAACTCTAGTCCTTATTGGTCAAAGGGAAGTCTGAGGCTCAGCAGCTCCAAGGAACTGGTTAGAAATGCAGAGGCTCTGCTCTGCCCAGATGCCCACGTCAGAACCTGCATTTAACATAGTCCCAATGTGATCTATGATGCCCCAAATACCTAAAGTAGTAAGATGGTTTCTCCTTGAACTGGCCTTAGTACCTCATTCTGTCTCTTTCACAGAAGTCTAATGAAGCTTGTTTGACTATGTGAAGCATGCTGGCCGGCTCATGCCATTCTTTCAACAAATGTGGAATCCCCACTTGGTGTCTGGCTGTGGAGTAGTCACTGAGAGTAAACACACGAGAATCCTTGCTTTCATGGACATTACATCCACGTGGGAGGAGCTATTAAAGAAACAGGGAAATGATGCATGAGTTAGATATAAAGTGCAATGCAGGAGGCGATAATATAGAGATAAGCAAAGATGCTGCATGGGGATGGAGGCTGCTGTTCAGAATGAGGTGGCCTCATTTAAAGGAAATGTTTCACTGACAGTGTGACATCTGAGCAAAGGCTAGCTGGCAAAGGAGCAAGCCCTTTGATCCCTGTAGGAAAGATATGGCCAGCCGGGGAGATAACAAGTGAATGGCCACGAGGCAGACATGTTTCTAGATTATTCCAGCAACCGCGTATAAACTAGTGTGGTTGCTTCCATATGAGTGAGGGGGAAATAGTAGGACATGAGGTTAGAGATGATAATCACTAAAAATAGGTAAGACAAGCGGGTGAAATCAATAGGCGAACGAGAGTGAGGTCATTGGAGGATTGCTGGGGAGAGAGACCGATGAATCTACCTTAAAGGATTGCTCAGTGATGGCGCTAACGTTAGAACGCGGGTGTGCAAGGGTGTGATGACAGATGCAGGGAGCAATGTAAGTGCTTTCGGCAATAGTTTAGGAAGCAGCTGATGCTAGCTTGGACCAAGATGCAGCAGAGATAATGAAAAGGTATTGGGTTCTGAGAGCATGCTAAAGGTACAGCCAACAGTTTGTGGATGATGCACGATGAGAAAGAAAATGAAGAAAGGCCCAAGAGTGAGTTTAAGGCTTTTGGCCTGGTCAAATTAAACGGATGGCTATTTACTGAAATAAGAAAGGCTTTGGGCCAGGTGGTGGTAGTGCACGCCTTTAATCCCAGCACTCGGGAGGCAGAGGCAGGCGGATCTTTGTGAGTACGAGACCAGCCTGGTCTACAAGAGCTAGTTCCAGGACAGGCTCCAAAGCCACAGAGAAACCCTGTCTCGAAAAACAAAAACAAACAAAAAAAAGGCTTTGGGAAATATGTATTGCCTTTTTTCTTTTTTGGTTTGGTTGGGGGAGTATTGTTTCAATTCAGTAATACTAAGTAATAACCCTCCCTAAAACTTAGTGACTTAGAGTAATAACATTAATTCCCACAGTTGGATGGGCCCATTGGCCCATTCTTTATGGATTGAACGTTGGAGTTCATCTAAGATCATTCGTATATTGAAGCTGTGCCCCACAATGTGATGCTGCTTCAGAATTGGGTCTTTGGGTTATAGTTATGGTGAATTGAAGTCATAAGATTGTCTCATGATGGAATTAATGCCCTTGCTAGAGGACAGACTTTGAACTGGTACCACCACCTATCTGTCACGTGAGGAAGACAGCGCAAAGGTGCTATTATCTATAAGCCAGGAAGTGACCCCTCAGTAGAAACCAGCTATCCATATGCCTTGATTGCGGACTTTTTTAACTTTCAGAAATTATTTTTTGTTGTTTTTAAGACATCCGGTCTATGTTAAAGTGGCTTGAATGGACTGAGACATTCCTCTGGTCTTCCCTGGACCTAGCTGGGACCCTGGAATGCTTGGACCTCTTTATTCCCACAGCTGTTTGTGGCGTGTGGATCTCAGGGTAGTGTTTCAAAGAGGGCAACTTGCAGTGCCCAGGTGCACATCATACCCCCCCAATTGAATTTGCTTTGCTAAAGCAAGCCATACGGTTGGGTCCTGTTGGTCACACACACGTGTCGTTCTGGAAAAGTTTGGATTCTAAGGAAGTGTAATTCACACACAGTCCTTACGACAGTGATAAGCTAAGATGAGAAGTTTGGTTTAAGGTTGAGACACCCACTAGCTGTTGATTCTAGAGTTCAGGGTGTAGGTCCGCAGAGATGTAAGGAGTAGGATTAAATACTCATTTAATACGTATTTATTTTTTTTTATTTTTTTATTTTTTTGGTTTTTCGAGACAGGGTTTCTCTGTGGCTTTGGAGCCTGTCCTGGAACTAGCTCTTGTAGACCAGGCTGGTCTCGAACTCACAAAGATCCGTCTGCCTCTGCCTCCCGAGTGCTGGGATTAAAGGCGTGCGCCACCACCGCCCGGCAAAACTTTCTTTTTTTTTTAAAATTTGTTTATTATATATATAGTGTTTGGGGCACTAGATCTCATTATAGATGGGTATGAGCCATCATGTGGTTGCTGGGAATTGAACTCAGGACCTCTGGAACAGCAGTCAGTTCTCTTAACCTCTGAGCCATCTCTCCAGCCCTTAATACGTATTTAATATGCACGTGGATTGTATTAAAGCCGTGAGCTGTGTTGACACCAACTATAGGGTAGAGGTAAACAGCAGAACTCTGAGTTCTGTGGCCTGATCTTGTCTATCATCTCGAGATCAGCTCCATGGAGAGGAAATGACAGGGGACGTGCTAAGAAGCAGGGAAGGGGCTGGCGAGATGGCTCAGAGGTTGAGAGCACTGATTGCTCTTCCAGAGAACCTGGGTTCGATTCCCAGAACCCGTATGGCAGCTCACAACTGTAACTCCAAGATCTGACACTCTCACACAGACAGACATACATGCAGGCAAAACACCAGTGCACATATAATAAAAATAGATAAATTATATTTAAAAAAAGAAGCAGGGAAGGAGGTAGGAAGATAACTGAGATTGATCAGTAGCTCTGAAACCAAGCGCCCAGTGTTTTAAGAATAAATTGGTATGTAGGGTGAGGCCTGCAAATTGATTATTGGATTTAGAAATGAAAAGGTTATTTGTACTTTGATGGGAACAGTTGTTATGGAGGAAGAGGAACCCAATCTAAGTGGGTTTAAGAGAAAACAGGAAGAGAGAAATTTTGGGTAAGGAGACTAGACCAGAGTGTCTACTAAAAAATATGTGAGTCACGTGTCTATTATTTCAGGTGTTCATAATCACACTAAAAATAGGGAAGACAAACAGGTGAAATTAATATTAAAATATAACTTATACCTAGTTTATTCAAAAGCTACCATTCAAATACAACTAATGTTAAATTATGACTGGAATATTTTAGTATATATTCTTTACTATCTAGTGTCTATGCAAGGCACACAGCTCAATTCAAACTAGTCACGTTCGAGCTCTGAATGACACATGGCTAGTAGCTACCACATTGGCTCGCCCAGATAGCCAGTTCCATTTTTGTTGTAAAGGAGAGAAATGCAGTTACTGGGGGCTCTAGGGAGCTGTCAGGTGTCTGTTTTTAGATGAGAGCAATCTCTGTATATTTTGTTTGTTTTCATGGTCACGGGAATAAACCTTGTGGAGTGGTAGGTAGATGAGGGGGTCGCATCAGGGTCACAGAGGAAAGTTTGGCCCAGACTGAGAACCTCTCTTTACAGCTCTTCTGCGTTGCAGAGATGAAGGCAGAGCAGGCCAGGCAAGTGTGAATCTTTGTTGGTGGAGGCTCAGGAAGTCTTGAGTAATTCCCTTCTTCGAGGTGAAGCGTGAGGTGACACCCGGGTCACCATTTGACAGCGAGGCCGGGAGGAAAGGATTAAAGGTTTGAGAAGAGAGGAGAAGATATTAAATTGTGACCAGAGAAAGCAGGAGAGTGGATAGACAGGGGAATATAGTGTGATTGCCTGGCGACATGAAAGATGCGCCTCAGGTCTGTGAAGACAAACGGGACATGAGGATAGTCAGTGCCGCTGTTGCCCCTCCGCCATCTTAAGCTGTGTAGGGACAGGCAGGAGGAGAAGGAGGATGATATTTAGCCAGAGCAGAGGATTTTTTTCTCTTCTTTTCTTTTTTCTCATAGTGAGAAGAGACAAAAGTGTCAGCAAAGGAAAATCAGAATAACAGGGCATGGGATTTCAGAAAGGAAGGGAGACTGATTGTGAAAAGATGGCAGGACCAGTGAAGGGATCACAGGGTCTATTTGTGTCAAAGGCCAGATTGGCTCACGGGTGGAAGAAGGGAGCAGGGAAGGTAATAATGTTGGCTAAGGGCAGGGGGTGCTTGTCATTGAGATCAGAAAGAGGCTCTAACTGTTCCTCATCACAGGGTCTCCGGTTCGACCATGACAGCAAATGGACAAGACCATGGAACTGAGTGGATCCTGGAATATTCTTCCAGGGACATGTAGCAATGAGCAAGGCATAGGACAGGAATGGTTTTGGAGAGAGTACCAAGCCAGGTGTCACTATTTTCAGAGCAAAGGGGCCATCATCTCTAGTTGATAGCAAAAGGGGAGAATGCTGTGCAGGCCACTGGCACTTGTGGGCTTTTGGGGTACAGGGAGAGCCAGCAGACTGGGAGGGCAATGGAGAGAAAGCAAGTGCTGCCTACCTAGCATGGCTCCGTGGAGTTGGAGAGGGCTTTGGAAGGCTGCCAAGGCAGCAGAGGATGGGAAGGGAGAGGTTTGTGGGTACGAGCAGGGTTGAATCAGGTGTGGTACACACCTATAATCACCGCCCATGAGAGGCAGAAGCAGGGGCATTTCTGAAAGTTTGAGATTGGCCTTGCCTACAAGACCCTGTCTCAAAACCAAAACAAAGCGTAAAAGAAAACAACAGGAATCCTTCCAAGAAGAGACTGAGAATGTAGGGGGTTGGCTGATCATTTCTATGTGGTTTTAGATTCTGACACCTTTTCTTAGAATTCACTTCCTTAGTTTGGTTAGCAGGAAACTGTCTTCTGACAACTGGCTCTTTCATAGCTCCTTCGCTGAAATTGCCCTAGCAAAGACTACTAGCAGCCAGCGCATTTCTGAACTCTGAAATGTTCGTCTTGGCTTTGCTGTGCCACCCCTACAAGAAAAGGCTCTCCCCACCGGAATTTTCTGTGGTTATGGAAATGCTTTCTGTCTACCACCGTCTAATATGGCAGTCACTAGGCATGTGTGACTATTGAGCACTTGAGATGTGGCTCGCATGAGTGGGGAAAGATGGTTGGTTAAATGCATTCTAATAAATGCTGCTGTGTGTGACTAGTGGCCGGTACCAAGATAAAGGGCTTAGCATTGCTTACTGGTCCTTCTTTGTCTGTGCTCTCTCCCAGTTCTAGGACAGCACCTCTCTTCCAACCCTGTGGCTGTCTCTGGAGTTTGCTCATCCCGCTCATCTTCTTTAGGTCTCTCTCTTTTTTTCTAACCACCTAAATATTGCTGTTTTCCAGACCCCCACTCTTAGAACTATAACCTCATTTCGTGGACTCTTCTTTGTCTGTTTTAGCCACATAGCAAGCTGTGTTCCCAAACCATTTCCCTCTCCTGAAATCTAGACCTGGGCAGCCATTACTTAGTGGAGGCATCTACTGGTACGCCTTCCAGCATTCAGTGCATTGCCCCAAACCTGAGCTCATCTCTCCACTAAACCTCCTGCCAGTCCCTGAAGGCACGGACCGGGAAGTTCCTGTAGACGGTCCTCCCTGATGTCTGGCGAAGGGCCAAGCCATCTGCATCATGACGACAGCACCTGAGTTCTCTTTCCCTCTGGCCTACTGTCTGTCCTCCTGCTGGAGCCACTCAGCTGGCTAGAACACAGATCTCACCTTTTCTTTTTTTTTTTTTTTTTTTTTCAGGGCACAGTTTCTTTTAATCAAACAAATCTTTTCTGAAATGTATTACTCTTAAATCCCAGAAGTTCACAAAAAGGGAGAGTGGGAAAACAGGGAGTATCTAG
>JAQHUG010000075.1:3332510-3395556 GCA_028555095.1 Dicrostonyx torquatus
ATATTAAAGAGATATGGAGAGAGTGGACAGCCTTGTCTCGTTCCTGATTTTAGTGGAATCGCTTTGAGTTTCTCTCCGTTTAATTTGATGTTAGCTGTTGGCTTGCTGTATATAGCTTTTATCATATTTAGATATGCTCCTTGTATCACCTTTTCATCTCCTAACACCTTTCAGTGACCTCTCATTGGATAGAGGATAAAGGCCAAGTTCTCTGGCCAGGATAACAAGGCTCTTCCCTTTTTCAGATCCTGTTTTCTTGTCTCTCCAACCACCTACTGACCCACGACACCTCTTGCGTTCCTTTGCTCTCCTGTAACAGGGAACCGCATGTAATCGCATATAGACAGCAGGCCACTGACACCCTTATACCTCTTTTCTGGCTCTACCTTCTATTTACAATGTTCTTTTGGTCACGTCTTACCCTAGCTGCTTCCTGTTGTTCAAATCTCCGGAACTGTGACCATCTCCAGTGTCTTCCCTTCCTCAGTGTCCCCAGTGCCGACATGTTCCCTTCACTGTGTCTGCCCCCCCCCCTCGTTTGTCAACTTCAGTTTGTCAACTGCAGCAGATTGGATCCCAGCTCTTGCCATGGAGTGCAACGTGCGTCAGAGCTGTTGAATGAGTGGGTAGTCAGTGACCTGAAGGAAGCAGAAAGATGGGATAATAGCAGGCTACCCTACCCAGCGTTGAGTACTTGGTGTCATCCTTCCTGAGTGAGAGTGTAGGAGGAGAGAAAGATCCCTTGTGGGGGCCTCTGGGGGTCTTTGCTACTGCTGGAGCAATTGCCTTGGTTCCCAGTACTCCTACGGCTTCCTTCTGGCAGAAATCAATTTTCCAGAAACTCTCATCTTGGTTTCCCCCTACCTTTACTGATGACGTGCTTCTATCCTCCTGGGATAGAAAATGCTAGCAGAAAAATGTCACATACTTTCTTAAAGTAGGACAAAAAAAAGCATTTTATGATGTGTTGAATTTTCCTGAATGTGATTCAGTTTCTGTTTTTCTTTTGAAGAAAACTGGTTTTTCACTAGGATTATCCCAAGGGCCACATCCAGGTATCCAACAAAGTATTATGTGGGTTCGCATATAATTTGCATGTATTCCTATGGGCCGTGTTAGCAGTGCATAGGGTGGTGCTTTTTGACTGTGGCTTTGGAAGGAAATGGAACATTGGATCCTGTTTGCCACAGGCAGTCTCCCTCTGCCAAGGAGGTGGCCATTTCCCCAGAATGCCCCTCCTCTTCCTGCCTGTCTATGAGTTTGGACGCCTGCAATCCCTGGGGTGAAAATAGCTCCATGCTAGGCAGCTGCTGGATCTGCTTTCTGTAATGCCTTCTGCCACTCCTCCGCCCTAAGCAGTGGACGCTGCCTCTAGTTCCTACACAGGAAAACAATTTTAAAGGAAGTGTGATTTGCTCGGGGTCACTCCCATGGGGAACATGGGGCTGGCTGACCCCCCCCCCCAGGCCTTTGTTTTTAAGCTACTACATTGTATTTTCTTTTATGTCCCTACTGTTTGATGTTCTGCCTTTTATACTTGGTGTTGCTCATCTGGGACTGGTTTCTTCATGCATGGACAATTCGGTCGCCATTTGAATGGCAGTGGACTCTTACACAATATTGTGGTATTGTAGTTTACTTAACCTATCTCCCTAGTTGGTTTGTTTCCAGTTTCTCAACATTATAGAGAAAACAAGCCTAAATATCTTGGTGCAGATAAGGGTGGTTTGGGAGCTCTATAGGTGTTTGAAGATTGTCTTCCCAGTGCTAGCATTGACTTAAACTCCCTTTTATGATCCCTCAGCAAGTCTCTGCTGCCACTTTGGCCATGCAGAGAGCCTTTGAGTAGCCACCGTTCATCCAGGATTGAAGTAAAAGCGAAGCTTTAGGGAGAGCTTCTCCCTCTGTCAACAGGCAGTCTGGCTGAGGCAGCTGATGCAACAGGGAAGGGATGGGGCTTTGCAAAGGGTCAGTGAGCACACTGACAACTATGTCCCGTGATAGTATCTCAGTGTTCCTTTCCCCTAGAACACACAGCACAACACGGGAGAAGCACAGAGAAGGGACAACTGTCCTGTGCGCGAATCCTCGTCCCCTTCTTCCCTAGGACTGTGGCTGCTCAGCTGACTCCTGGTTGAGGACACACACGTGTTCAAGTCCATTCCTGTACTACACTTGGCGCCTGAGGCATGTCACTGCCGCTCAGCTGCTTTGGGGCAGGGGCTGTTGAGCAGAAGTCACAGGGAAGAAAGAATAGCTTTACAGGAGAGTGCGTGACTTCCTGGGCACCTGGCAGCCTTCCAGGCCTCTTCTTCCTCCATGTGCCCTTGGAAACTGAGGCGACAATGTGGTGCCCAGGCCACACTCATTTTTCAGACTGACCAGTGTCCACGCTCTCAGTATATTGCTCAACGTTTTGTTACCAACCAAGCGCTGCGGGGGCAGTTGGGGAAACATACAAGGTTCTTGACTTGGTGGAACATTGGGATCAAAGGTGTGTCCAACACACAGGCTGAATGTGGCTCAAGATAGTTCTAACTATAGCCCAGCACGCGATCCCAAAGCACAGACTCGTCAACATGTCCAGGATGCGCTTCACAGGCCAGCCCCCGACTTTAGTCACCCCACTTTGTTCCTCCTGCCTACTCCCTGTTCTTGCACTTGTTCCTTGGTATCTTGCTTTCAGTCTCATTTTTCTCTCACTGTGTACACATGTTTCCATGACTTTGTTTTCTCCTCTGTGCTGATGTCTTCCATCTTTGTATGTTCACCTTATCCTCTTCATGGAGTCATAAAAATAACAAGCACTTGTTAAATTCCTGGGACCATGCGATAACTGTGTCATCTCATCTGACCAACAGCTCTGTACATGAGATAGTGCCTGTTCCATTATACAGATGAGTAAAACTGAGTTGAGGAGATGCTACGATTTGGCCAAAGCTCTGAAATCCATAATTGATAAAAGAAGGGTTTGAATAGTTCCCCCTTCTAGGCTCTAGTATCCAGTGTCACCCATCATGCCTTAGAGTATATATGGTCCCTGCAGGAATGTTTATATGTGGACATTTCATAGACACAGACACTCCGTTTTCAACATGTCTAAAATGGACTTCATCATTTCCTTTACCATTGCCTGAGTCTACTGTTGCCTCTCTTTTTCCATCGCAATAGATGGCATCATCAATCCAGTGGTGGCCAAGCTATTAGTATACAACTCTGAGAGTCCCTTCTGTCCTTCCTCTCCCCCAACCCCACGCTCCTGCCTTGTACCACATCCTTCTGATTTTCACTTCTCTCTTCATTTTCTACCTTGCTGCTTTTACCTCAAGAAACTACCTTGCTCTGGGCTTCTGGAGCGGCCCCTTGCCAGTACCGCTGCCTTTACTCTGACCCTTGTACCCTAATCTGAATGACGAGCACTCACGGTCCTCAAATGCCCTGCAGCTTTTGGTGGCTCTGTAGCAGAGCACATAGATGCCCTCCCAGGGACTGAAATCCATCTGGAATACATGTTTTGCTTGGCCCATTGAGCATTCTAAAACATTTTGAATAGTTGCCTGCATTTAAAAATCAGGACATTCCACATAAAGTTTCATGTTTCTGGCTTTCCTTTGAAAAAAGCAAGAAGCAGGCACCTCTTGAGCCATAGTCTAGCAATGCAGTGATGGCAGAGTTAAGTAGTAGCTGTGCTCTTTAGAAAGGGTGTGGTCTGTTTACCAGGCTCTCGGATTCCCAAGTATCTCTTGGTCCTAGTCCTGCTTCTGCGTCCTAGAATTTTTGTGAGACAAGACACATTTGGCCTTGCGGTTCTGTTGCACACACGGTACCCCCAAGCCCTCAGCATAGCTCCTTGAGGCTCACATGGCTCAGCCTGGGGCAGGCCAGCTTTGCTAACCGCTTCCTCACTACCTCCATTGGACTCTCCCTGTGACTCTCCTGAATTATTTCATTATTATTGTTACAGCGATTATCATTATGTGTGTGTGTGAGGGAGTTGTGTGTGCATGTGAGAGAGATGTGTTCATGTGTGTGGGCATGCATGTGCCACAACATGCATGTGGCATTAGAGGGCAACTTCTGGAAATTGATTCTCTTGTTTCACCTTGTTTTGAGGCAGGATGTCTCTTGTTTATGCTGGGCTGTGTTCTCTGGGTCAGCTGGACCACAACCTTCTGGGGGCTCATTCGGTGCCTGCTTCCCATCTCACCATAGGAGTGTTGGGATTACAGACGTGCCCCACCACTTCTGACATTTCTACTTGGGTCCCAGGGTCAGGTTAGCCATCACCCCCCAACCCCCACGGCTGCCACTGAACTCTTACTCTGAGTTGCCTGCCTTATGTCTGCCTGTGTGCAGGTTGGAAGGCCTAGGGCCCTCCTGAAGTCCCATCCATTTCTCAGGACTCTACTCCAATGCTGCCTCTATTAAGAAACCTTCCTTACCCCACCTCCACCCCCACTCCCAGGCTGAGTTTTTTCTTCCCATTACAGGAAGTACCAGGAAGTACAGCTTTCAGTCTCCTTGCCTCCAGCTTGCTGTATTGTCTTTGTTGCCTGTATTTCTCCAACTGTAGGGACCTTGTCTTATTCCAAAAGCTACAAGGTACGAACAATTGTTGGACAAAGGGCAGAATCAATGAAAAGCTGACCTGGGTAAACAGTACTGTACTTTGGGGGGATGGGAAGGTGGTTTTCAGGTCCCTTTCTGAAGCACCCCTGCCAAGTGCCCAAACAGAGAGACACTTCCAGTCTCCTGGCTACCATGTCCCTGCTCTGTAAGCTCAGAAATACATCCAGGCCTACAAAGAAGGGAGTTCACAGCAGCAGTAGGAGAGGCAAGACATCACTCGGGGTTCTTGGGATGGAGTTATGCAGTAGTTGAGAAATAGCACAACCACTGGATAAAACATTCACGAGGGCTCTAGATTGAACAGTGACAGTAAGAGAACACTGATCCTCATTGAGCAGTCATGTTATGGCAGACTTTGGGGACACAACTATCCCAATTTGATGGGCAAGTAAGATTTGCAAAATTGTTGCAAGTTTTGTCAGAGCCAAACAGCTAATGAATGGTACAGACAGAATTTGAACCCAAATTCACCAGGCCATGGTGGTTTTGCACGCCTTTAATCACAGCACTGGAGAGGCAGAAACAGGTGGATCTTTGAGTTCGAGGCCAGCCTGGTCTACAGAGGACAGCCAGGGCTACACAGAGAAACCCTGTCTCAAAAGACCAAAACCAACCAAACAAAAAAAATTGAACCCAAACCTATCTGACCTCAACAATAATGTTTTCAACTGCTACGTCATACTATTTAGAACCATGAGGAAATAAATGCAGACACAAAACAGTTACATATATAGTACTAATTCTAGAATTAATTTTAATAATGCATCCTGGGGAATGGAGAAAATGACCAAGGAGACACAGTGGTGTATTAGTGCAGCTTCTATTCTAGGAACCAAATGCTGGGATTGTGTCCCTCCTTGGCTTCTATATTCTTTTCTGGTTTTTAAAACAATTCCAAATCACTTTCAATACTCATGAATTAACCACTCTTTCTAATGCTGTGATATCAGTGGCCGAAAATCGTGGTTAAGAAAGGGCCGCCATGGTTCCTAGCTAAGCGCCGAGGCCCTTGGAAGATGTTGTCGTTGATAAGTGCAAGAGATACCACACCAGCTGCAGCTGTGGCTGTGACCTCAGCACCTGCACCCCGTGCGAGCAGAGGAGAGGTGACTGTTCCTCCTGGCTCACCATCTCCCGTCTTCCTCCAGGTGCTTACACCCCAGAGCCCCTCAGCAGTTTCCGGTGGGCTCTTCTCTCCACGGGCCTCATGTTCTTTTACCACTTCAGCATCCTGCAGATCCTCGGCCTGGTAAGTTTGCTTAGATCCCCTTCTCTCCCCTCTGTTTGGAGTTCTTCATAAATCTTGATAATCCTGGTTGGTGCTGTGGTATCATTTTGCTTTGAAAAATACACAATGCTAAAGGCCAGGATGTCAGATTGTTGTGTCTGGAGTGCTGATTTATGATACAGAGCTTTGGCTTCTCCAGAGAGTTTTCTGAATCCTTCAGTGATGGTCGTTCCTTCATTCCTGGGGTCGCAATGGTACCCTTCATTCATGGCTCCTTGGGTCTGAAACAGTGACCTGTAATTGGCAAGTGCTTTGCTGTGGACCTCTTGGGTGTGTAGAATCCTTATCCTGATGGCCTTGGGCCTTGTGATGGCCTTTGGTCTTGGGTCCACTCTGGGGATGCTCGCAGGTCTTTCAGGAGACCCTTGCTTCAGCAGTGTGGCCAGTGGATGTGAGAGGTTGTGAGCCTCAGAGCTTTCTGTAGTCTGAGAAGTGCCTGGAATATGGAAACTGGCTAGCCTCAATGTTGAACTATCCAGAGTCCAATAGCGCCGAAAATGCAAGGGTATGTATCAATGCTGAAGTGAGGAGAGAGAGTTCATGCCTGGGTGTGGGGACAGGGAGTTTTCTCCCTCCCTGTAATGAGCTACAAAAGCTTAGCTTCCTTGAGAGACGGGGAGGACTTGTCTTTAATGTGAGCAAGCTCTTAAGAGCTCCAGAAGGCGCGTGTTCTGGCTGTCCTTGGGGCAGGAACGCCATATTTGGTTTTGCGTGGTTGGCATGCAGGGTTAGTTATGTGGAGCCGTGTGCGGCCTTGCATGATAAGGTCATGTAACTGGATGTCCCCAATACCTTTGTGCAAGTACCCTTTTTGTCTTTCTTGCTCCGGTTTGCCAGAGGTAGGCTGGGTTCTTTGCCAGTAGTGTGAATGCTGCCTGTGCTTATATAGGAAGGCTCAGCATGCTTCTGAGCCGCACACACCCCCTCCTTACGTCCTGCTGCTCCCCACCTAGTTGCTGGTTTCCAGGAGTGTCGGTGTTGCTCACGTCACCATACATTACCATGTTCTGCTACACCTTCCACCAGCAAAGCTCTCCTCACCCACTCCTCGCCATAACCCTTGTCCATCTTTCATGAGTCCATTCACGTGCCACTTCCCTCACAGAATCTTCCGAATGCTCCTCAGACCTCCTCGTGGCGTGTAAAGCTCAGTGGGCATCATCCAGTTGGAGATCATACGCAGTCAACTGATTGCCCTTGCTACTTGGAGATAGGAACCATGAAGCTAATGGCTCTAAAAAATAATTCAATCTTTCTCCAGGAGCTAGGCACACGATAAATGCTTAGGAATGACAATGGACTCTGGGCCCATCTGGAGAGCAGGACTGAGCAAAACTGAACAGCTTTCGCCCAGGACAGTGCTATATCACCCACTAAGAAAGCCCCTTTATGAACAGGCGGGGATTGGTCAATCCCTCCTTGTGCAGTCGTCCCTAGGAAGGAGAGATGGCTGAACTGGCGGCAGCCAGAGGAAGCCTCGGGATGGCGAACGCTCACTCTACCTCCCTTGTCCCTGCAGGTCACCGAAGTGAATTTGAACAACATGCTGTGTCCGGCCATCTCAGACCCATTCTACGGCCCCTGGTATCGCATCTGGGCCTCGGGACACCAGACTCTCATGACCATGACCCACGGGAAGCTGGTCATCCTGTTCTCATACATGGCTGGGCCCTTGTGTAAATATCTGCTGGATTTGCTCCGGCTTCCAGCCAAGAAAATAGACTGAAGGTGCTTGGATTTTTGTTTTGTTTTATTTTGTTTGTTTTTTGTTTTTGTTTTGTTTTGTTTCTCCCTGAGGAATCAAGTCCCGACTTGACTCAGAGAACACCCAGTTCTTGACTGACTCATTGGAGAGGGCAATAGGATGATTGGTGTATTTCTTTTTTTCTTCCTTTCTGTCCCTTTCTTCCACGACTCTTCCCTCCTCAGCTCCTCCCCATGAATGGCTCTTTGTGCCTGGGATAGTGCTGGGGGCTGGAACTTACTTCCTTTCATTCCCCTGGCTTCTGGGTCCCTACTGTGTGCCCCGGTCCCTGTGCTCGGCCTTACCCAGGGAAATGATAGTCAGCGACCTTCACACTGTTTGTTGGTGCTTTTAACAACAACTAGTTGAAGAAGCGGGGAGCAGCAAGTGGTAGTTCCCCCAGCGCCCCAACAATGAAATAGTGTTCGGTTCACTTCTCCACTGCCAGGGACCTCCAGGCTCATGCTGGGGGTCCCCTTTTACTTCCAGCATAACCCCCACCAGAAGGGGACCAAGGCCTTGTTTCTATACCAGCTGCAAGCCCAGAGCCGAGGGACTTCCCAGACCACAGCCAAAATAGATTCTTCCAGTGACGGGTGTCCCGTGATGTAAAGCAGGGAGCCGCCCAGCCACTCCTTCTAGGGTGCTGCCTGGGGTGGAAGGTGACAGCAGTGTGCAGGCCGAGGGCAAGATTCCACAGAGGGCTGCTAGAGGTCTGTCACCACAGTGAGTCTGAAGAAAAGAGGGTGAAGGTGTGCACAGTACCAGGCAGGACACCCCCCAAAAAAACCTTATGAAATCTGAGAGCCGATCCACACTCCAATCCAAAGTGAGCAGAGAAATTAAGAAGCCAACTCAGTTGAGTGACAACTTGAGAAAGCTGTGTTTGAAGCCTAGTCTGTGTCATGTGGATAATTAGGCAACACTCTAGTGTCAGCTGCCCGCAACCATCCTCATTGTCTCTGTACATGTCTCTCTGTTTCTCTTTGTCTGAGGCTGCTTCATGGAAGAGGGAGCTGGGGCGGGGCTTGGGTGCTGTTTGGCTGTTTCATAGTTTGGATGTTTGAAATGGGGGAACCCTTGCATTTTGGGAAGGTACTCTAGAGCCATTCCTGGCACTTCGAGGACATGTCCACAGCTCCCCAAGGCAATTTCTTTACGGCTTGATTTCTTTCATGTAGCTAGACTCTGCTTAAGTGTGTAGTGTGGGCAAACATCCCTGGTTTGGCAGTTTGATGACATCCAAAGCCCATGTGTAGGTTGAAAGGGAACTGCCAGTGGATCAGGTCCCCATAGGTAGTGGTTCAAATGTTCTGAAGGAAGGAACTTCGGTTGAAAGAAAGGTATTTAAACATGTATGGACCACAAAGGACACCAGTGTCTGGACATTGCTGACTCCTTGTCAGCTTCTAGTAGGAGAATGTTTGCTTAAGAATAGAGGAAGAAGTTTGTGCTATAACCACCCCATTTCCCTGTTCCGGTTGCAGTATTCAACGTGAGTTTGTGGGTGTTAGGCCTAACCTGAGTTTCAGTGACTCAGTGGCCATGATTTTAAGAAACGGACTTGCCAGGGAAGCAGTGGCAGGAGAGTCTCCCAGAGCAAATGGACAGTAAGGGAAGCATCTCTCGGGAGGGACTGCTTGAACATGAGTTGATTGGCTCTGAGGTACGGAGAGCAGGAAAAGGAGAACTCCTAGTGCGTTTGCTTCCCTTGAGCTCCTGCCATGCCTCTTCCTCCTCTCGCCCTCTTGCTGGTCTCTAGAAGTGCTTCTTCTGTTGCTGATTTCCCCATCCCCTCAGAGAAGTCTTGGGTGAATAGAAAGTGTGAGAGTCTCCCTGGCCCTGGGCCTCTTTATAGAAGAGCATGGAAAGAGGTCATGAATGAAGCGCGATTAATAAAAACGTAGAGACAGAAATTGGGGTTCAGCCTGAGGATCAGAAAAGCAAAGCAGCCAACCACTAGCTCTTACCTCAGTCCCAGAAATCTCAGGATGAGACTGTGTCTGAGAGCTGCTTCCTCTTCTCTTATATTCCTGTCTAGTACTGGGATTAAAGATGTGTGTGACCACTGCCTGGTCTGCAAGGCTGAGCAGTGGGGCTCTTTTAATGAAATGTCGCTACACATGAGGCCTACCATGGCCCTTGTCACAACATATAGCAGCTGCCTGCGGTGATGTAGGGCCTCAGTTGAGGGAGCCAACTCCAGAACGCCACAGAAGTGGGAGTGCTGTACATGCTTCTTCCCTGTCTGAGGCACCGTGGCCCAGATTGCCAGGCATCTTGGGCTTTCCCTGCATTGGCACGCCTCCAGTAGCTTGCCTCTGCTTTGGCAGCAGCTCAACAGACCCATTTCTGGTAGGCATTTTCTGGCGCTCAGAGGGAGAGAAGAAATTGAAAGCCATACTGCCTGGCTCGGCCAGGCCAGAGTCAGACACACCTGTCAAGGAGGAAGTAAAGCAGAGATGCAGGGCCCTAGGTTGGCTCATAGGTGAAGAAATTAAAAGAAACAGTTTGTGGCTCTTTCGACAGATTCCACAGGGAGTATTGACTTAGGTTTGAGGTGTTGGGGAATAGGAGACCCTCTTCATTGTGTCTCACTCTTTGGTCCAGACCCACATGAAAAGAGGTAACCTACCGAGGCTCTAAGCTCTATGTTGTGGAAGTTGCCCCAGGTATGTCCAACAGCCTTCCTGACAGAGACTATTATCAGAGACAAAGGAGGAGACAGTTGGGACTGACTCTACAGGTCCTCCTCAGGCCTTTCTTGTCCCTGGGAAGGCTGTTCCCTAGTTACCTTGGCCAGAGTTCTGTATGTCGCCTACCATACAGTAGCTCTATGCCTGTGTGAGAGTTCTCGTAGAGGTGGCCCGTTCTTTGAGATTGTCCCAGCAAGAGGGCCTAGTGCATCCTCAAGCCCTCAGCATCCATGGTCAAGGGGCTGTGCCAACAAGAACAATTGGCTAAGCCAGAAAATTTGTGGCAGCCACTCTGAGTAACAGAGGTTGTCTTTCCCACTTAAAGCTTCTTCCTGCCCCCCCAGTATTTGATTTTGTATATCTAAGACTTGGCCCAACATCCTCCCAAAAGCCTAGCAGCAAACACTTCTGTCATCCTGTGGTACACATGTGGGGATCGGGAGCCACCACCTCCACCTCTCCAAGTCTGTCTTCTGTCTTCCTGTGGACTTCTTTGTACCTGTGGACTTCCAGGGTCTAAGTGGGCTACATGGGGTCTGGTGTGCACTTTATTCTGTGGTTCTTTCGAGTACCTGTCAGACCATCGCTTTTGCTGTAGCCTCTGCTGGGGCCTTGCTGTGTGTGATCATGGAAGAGTCAGTGTTTTGTGACATAATTACAAGCTTCTCCCAGATAGCTCAGTGTTAGCAGGGCTCTACACAGAGAAACTGGGCTTAGGGAATGCTTTGAGTTGTGTTGAGCTTGGTGTTCGGGAGATGACAAGGGCCCTTTTTAACTGTCCTGTTGCCAAATAGACTTTCCTGGAATTCTGTCACCCATTTTCTTTGGGAGAGAAGTTTCTGAATGGTTTCTACTGTAAGGGAGGCTTGCAGGGAGGAAAAGGGGGGTTTTCAAACACTGTAGGACATGACCCTGCTGCTGGTTTTAGTGAGCCAGGACCAGGCCTCACAGGCAACTTGGGAAGGCCCAGGACTGGGAAGCCATGTCCTGTGTTCCCTCCTGGTCTTGCCCTCTCTGAGTCCACAAGAAAAGTCAGTCTTCCTGCAGTTGTACCACAAGGTACTTGCTCTCGCCCTTGTCTTGAGATACTTGTGTACACTGATTTGCTACTTGTGGCATTGAACAGACCCCCCCCCCAACACACACACACTCAGTAGTAAACAGATCAGAAACAAAAGTCATTTTAAGCAGAAATGATGTTTTGGAAACTCTTGATTTATTTGGGTGTCAATGTTATATTTGATTTTTAAAGCATTCTTCATTTATTTGATGCAATTGTAGTGAAGAGAACAGGATTGAATGGTGTACAATTATTTCTTCTGGGACACTGGTGAACGCCTCTTCCTCCATCCTTCTCCAGCTGGGACTACCATGTACTGTCACCCTCATGTGCAAGGCTCCCTTGAAAGCCAGTCTCTGAACTCCCTAGATGGCATCGAGCCTCTTTGTGAGGCTGCTTCTGGGGCGCTCTTTACTCCCGCATCTCCAGTCTACCTCCCCTCTTTGGGTGTTTTTGTAATGTGCTTTCTCTGTTTTGTACAACCCTTTGATTGGACTGAAGTGCTTTCTGCAGCCACCTTTGGAAAGAAATGGTCCTTAATTTGTGTACTTAGCGTTTTTGAATCTCAGCCTCAGGTGTTCCTGCTGTTGAAGATCCCTGAATGAAAAGGTACCTTCCCCATGGGACTTATTGTTACAATGTTTTCTTCATTTGCTGTTATTAAAAGATTTATGAGAACTCAGGCGTCCGGGCCTTGCTTCTGAGAACCCTCTCAAGAAGGCTTTGCAAAGTAGACAAAAGGGGTCATTTGCTGGCATTGTGTGTTATACAGTAGCCACCGCCTCCCCCAGCCAGGGCCGCTGGACTCAGCACAGCTTGGCCCCATGGGCAGAACAGTGACTTGGACTTGATTTCCCATACACTGTCTACTTCCTATCAGGCCATTGGCTCTAAGGGGCGCTTATCAGTCAGGGACATAGGCTCTCCGGGCCCCATGGTAGGCTAGGCTAGATGATGAGGTCAAACAATGCAACTCTGGGCCTTGGGAGATGGCTCAGTGTGTAAAGTGCTTGTAGAACAAGCAAGAGCACCCGAGTTTCAATCACCAGTACACATGCAGAAGCCAACTGCAACAGCCACAACCTTTAACCCCGGCTTCTGGGGGCAGAGACGGATTCCAGGGCCTTGATGGGTCTGGCCAATCAGTACAGTCTATGGGTTTAATGGGAAGACACTGCTTGTTCATCTCTGACCTCTTCACACCACATACACAAGAAAGAATGTAACTTTAAAATATGTTGACTTCTGGCCCAGAGCCCCAAATGTCCTTCAAGTAAGTAGTGTCCATGCAGGCTCAGACTGTCTCTTGGCGAGGATTCTGAGCAAGGTAACAGTGTCCTTTGAGAATAGCCAGCTGTGATTACCCAAAGTCCTCTATCTTTTTTGTTGATGCTGCCACTTCTAGAAGGGGATACATAGTGGCAGTCGGTGCAGGTGGATCCCCCCTCACCCCCGTTGACCAGGGGTGGGCCCCCTAGGCTGTGTAGCACGCAGCACCATGTATAATCCTAGACTAGAAATAACCAGCTTGATGATTTCTTCAGTGGTTGCTCAGGTTCCCACTCTATACTGTGTGTCCATCCCAGTGTTCAGTGCCTCTCTCCGTGATCCCGAAATACCCCTCCTTTGGGCTCCACTGCCTTTTTGGTTTGTTAGATTGCTAGGGAGACCGTGGCTTAGGGACCAAGCTCTCAGAGAAAAGGGGGGTGAGGTCTGCGGAGATGACTCTGTAGTTGAGAAGAGATTGTTGTGAAAACATTCTAATCTCTAGAATCTATGGAAAAGCCAGGCTTGCCTAGGTGTTCCTGTAAGCCCAGCACTGGTGGGAAGGGGACAAGAAGGCTGCCGGGGCTTGCTGTTCGACCATTCTAGCTGAAAAAATTAGCTCCAGCTTCAGCAGATGAGGACGGCCACAGTCAAAGTCAGTCTGACTTGTCTCTCCCAGTCAGTGTTATGCATAGCATTGAGATGGCTAAGTTGCAGGTCAGGGGGCTTCTAAGCCATCCAGAAAGGCAGTAGAAGAGATTTCTCCAGTCGATAACACTTTCTGTCTTAGCGGACCCCCTAAACTTGATCCTATGGCTCCTGTGTGTCAGCATCTCACAAGGCAAGCCTCAGTGATAAAGATGGGGCTGCCTTGGCCTATCCTTGCCATTGTCTAAGGACAATAGTGTGAGCCGCTGGTCAACTCTACTGTCCAGCAACTCAATCCTGGCCCCACCTCTTTACCAGCCACCAGCTTTTCCTGCTGACTCGTGTCCTTAACCTCATTTTCCCAGGGGCTTTCAGAGGTGGTACTCACCTACCCCTGCTCTGTCTAGAGTTTCTTCTTCTCTACCAGTCAGGAGCACAACCGCTTTGCCATTTCAGTTTTTCGTAAAGATCCCAGGCCCTCCAGCATTATGTCTCATGGGAACTCAGGCCTTCCTATGCATTCTTGGACATACTTTAGGTTCAGAGTGTACCAGAGTTGGCAGGCTCATAAATGCTGTGTATTTATGGCTTGGGAGGCAGTGATGGGGGTGGGGGTCGGGTAGAGAATGTCAATGCTGAGCCCTGACTCAAGCACATAATTCCAAGCAAACTTTTTTTGTGGTTGTTGTTCTTGCTTTAAGCTTCTAGGTTCTGAGTCATCTCTTTGACCTGACAGTCTTTACCAGCACTTTTATGAAACCTTTTAAGACATCTAAAAGGCACGAAGAGTAACAGCTAAATCCAACTTAAGGGAGTGAACATTAGCAGCGCAATCGAAGCTCCCCCAGACAGCTAGAAATCATTCCTCCACACTTCCTAGATTCTGAGGAGGTACCTTAGAGGGCCCCTTCCAGGCGTGAGGGATAGGAGGCAGAGTAGTTGGCCTCTGTCGTTCATCATGTAGCTTGTCCTCAGAGTAGCCATTAGCAGCTACTGAGGCTTTGACTGTTCTCTCCCGCTGTGCCTCTATGCGCCCTGTGTTGTGGAAGTCTGTGGGGGTGGGGGCTAACTGTGTGGAGAAGAGGTGATGTCTTTGTTTTAATGGATTTCTCTCTGGTCTTTTTTTTTTTTTTGGGCTCTGAGACATTTTTGGTCCTATCTTAATATCTCTACAAAGCTGAATGTACCTTACAATCAATGACATTTCAACCTCTTTCAGTTCTAGTGCTGTAACCTAAGAGACGTCTTACAACCTAAAGCACTTTAGAGTTGCTTTAAATACTGTCGTTATTTCGTCCCTTCTTCAAAGAAGTCACTTTTCTGCCACAGAAAACCCCTTTGTGAAAAGTTGTAAACAAACTTTTAGCATGTGACGTCATTATCACACTTTGTCCCACCTAGATGTGGTAGTACAGGCTTGAAATCCCAGCACTTGGGATCCGCACACTTGGGATGCTGAGGCGGGAAGACTGCAAGTTGGGAGGATGGCCTGGGCTGCATAGCAAGATCCCATGTTAGTGAAAGGACACATAAACCCAACACAGTCTTCTTTCTCTACCGGCATCCATGAGGCCAGACAAGCGTTCTGCTTCCTACCTGAGAGGTTCACTCTGTTGAACTGTCTCCCAAGGCAGGTGGTTTTGGGGACATAATAGCAAGGAAGCCAAGTACACCTGCATCAGGAAGATCATTGTGCCTAACGATGGGGAGGGAGCCAGACAAATCAGACCAAGCCAGGTCCAACAGCAGTGCTGCTTTCTTTTTTTCATCATTGTCTTTTGTTTTGTGTTGTTTGTTTCCCAACCACAGCCTAGAAAGACAGCTCAGTCTGGTTCCCTGGGGAACTTTGGTTAGTCAGTGCTAGGCGTGAGGTGAGCTGGCAGCAGTGGGAGCACAGAGGAGGTAGAGCCTGGCCTGGCCAGAAGCATCTAGGTTGACGTAAGTGGTTGTCTGGCCCCCACAGAGGAAAGCAATGATTTCCTGGCTTTCTCAAGGTAGAGGAAGGGGAGCCGGTGGGCCTTTCAAGGAAAATCAACAGTTTGACCTGAGGCAGCTCGAAGCCTGGGTATTTCCAGTTGCCAACTGCTAAAAGCCTTCCTTCAGTTCTGGCTGCCTTGCAAGCTCAGCTTGGCCCATTATAACCTTCAGGTCATGCTCTTCCAGAAGGAAAAAGGTGTGTCTGCAACAAACCTGGGATTCTTGGAGTCAAGAAACAGCTTTTGAACATTTTCCCGTAGAGGGTTTATAGCAAGATCTGATCATCCTGGATTAGAGCTGCCCTCACGTATCTGGGTTAAATTGTTGGCCTACTTAGGCCCCTCCTGCTAGGTCCTTCTTCAAAGCTGATGAGGCCGATTAGGGGGCTATTTCTGAGCACCAGTCATGTCCCCACAAGCCTGGGAGGAGTCCTCCCCTGACTAGAAAGACAATAACTACGGCTGAGGAAGAGTCAGCCTCGCTTGTAGGGAAAACACTACTGTCAGACACATCTTGGGTCCTGGGAAAAGAGAGTAGCCGTAAGTCAGGGCTGTGAGTATTGATCTTACTAAACCAGACCCACCTATCAGTTTGTGGATACAGACTACAAAACCAGACCAACCAATTCATTTTCCGAAACGGACTTAGTCCTATACCTTTTTACCATCTCCATTTTATAGAGAGAGATGGTGGGTCATCAACAGGAGATCCTCAGTGGCAGTCACTAGCCTCCACTCAGTAGATCCTCTGCATTTGAAGAAGATTGTTGTCTTAACCTGTCTGAGCCTGAGTTGGGTCATTCACAAGAAAACAGTAACAGAACCCACTTCAGAGTGCTATCGTAAGGATATATAGTAGAGTACATAAAACGCCTGGTCCAGGGCCTCGCAGCATATTTTAGGAACTGCTTCCGTCAGCGCTAAGTATCACCACTACCATCAGCATCGCCACCACGATAACCACCATCATCTTCGTCAAGACCAATAGTGAATGGTAAAAAGCTCAGTCTCTGGAACCCAACAAACTTGATTTGAATCCTGGCTTTGCCCCTTTAGGTAGCCATGTACAAGGGACAACTTGTGTGAATTTCATTCCGACATTGTAAAATGGGAAAAAAAAATCATCGGGCTATTGAAAAATGTATATGATTCCTAGTTCACAGGACACATTTAATTGGTGTTGGCTTTTTCCAATTGTTAAAAAGGAACGATGATCATGAAGAGTTTTGCCTAAATGTTTCTGGTGGTGGGAATGAATAGGCCAAGCAGTGAAACTGTGTAGTGAAACCATTCCATATGTTTTCATTGTGGATACACTTCTCATACACAAAGGATATACAGCATCAGACGCGAAGGATGCACAGTAGCAGCAGTATACCCTCCTGCAAGCCGTAGACTGGCTAATAAGTATGTGACAATGGAGGTCCATCAGCTGTAAATGGAATTCTGGCGCGGGGTGCTGAGAGGAGGGAGGACTGTGAAAGGGGTGGGGGGACTTTCTGTTCGGTTTTGCTGCAAAATTAAAAGTGTTCTAAATAGTAAAGTCTGTTTTAAAGGAAAATTTAGAGCGGAATGATTAGTTAGGTGTTCAGTGTATTCCCATGGTAATCATTCAAAAATAACTAAAAAAAAAATTTAGAACAAAAGAAAATGGGGAAGAAATCAAAAGAATATACTGCAAAAATACACCGCATCAAACACCAAATAAGGTAGTGACCGGAAGAACTGGGGCACAAAGTAAATGGAAGCTATACAGAAAGCGTTACACACTGGCAGGATTAAGCACATAATTATCAACGCTCACTTTAAATCTAAGTGAATGAAGTTCACCAACTAGAACACAGATATTGGCAGAATGGATAAAAAAACCTTCTGGGGCTGGAGAGATGGCTCAGAGGTTCAAAGTGCTTCCTACTCTTCCAGAAGAGCTAACTTTGCTTCTCAGCACCCACGTTGGGAGGCTCACAGCCATCTGTAATATTAGCTCCAAGGGAGCCAACCCTTTCTTCTGTCCTCTGATAGTGCCTGCCTACATGTGGCATACACAGATACACATACATACACATAAAAGAGCATGTCCATGCAAATAATAGCTATAATGAAGCTGAAGAGATAGCTACACTAATACAAAACATAATCAATTTTTAAGTAAAAAAAGTTATATGAAACTAAGTATGCCAGGTGGTGGTAGTGCAGTCCTTTAATCCCAGCAATCGAGGGGCAGAGGCAGGTGGATCTCTGTGAGTTCAAGACCAGGCTGGTCGACAGAGCTAGTTTCAGGACAACCAGGGCTACACAGAGAAACCCTGTCTTAAAAAAACCAGTCAACCAATCAATGAAACAAGCAAACAAGAAACCGAAGCATTAATAAAAACTCAGGATCAGAAATTGGGGTTCAGCCTGAAGATCCAAAAAGCAAAACAGTCAGCCGCTGGCTCTTACCTCGACTTCAGTCTGAAATGAGGATCCTGCCTCCTGGGATCTCAGAATGAGACTGTGTCTGAGAGCTGTCTCGCCCTGTCTTATATTCCTCTCTAGGGCTGGGATCAAAGACATGCACCACCCAGTTTCTATGGCGACTAGTGTGGCTGCTGGGATTAAAGGTGTGTGTCATTATGACTACTGAGATTAAAGGTGTGTGTGTTACTATAATCTAGTTTGTAAGGTTGACCAGCGGGACTGTATTACTCTCAGATCTCCTGTCAGTCTTTATTTATTAAAATACATTTGAAGTGCTACTACAAGAAACAAAGTATATTTTGTTGATACAAGGAATAAATAATAGTGAAGATACAGCAATTCAAGACATGTGTGCCTCCATCATATAGTTGGATGGTATGTTTTTGCCATAAGTGATTGTTGTCATGGTAAAGAACTTGCCTTCCATTCTGAATTTGCCACATGGTTTCATTATGAAAGGGTGTTAGCTCTTGTTAATTTCCTTCTCTGCTTCTGGTGAGGGGATGATGTTTTTCCCTTGTCCAGTATAAGACTGAAAATTTCCTCCTATGATCAGGGAGACCCATCCAGTATTCACACCTCTGCTAGCCACATGGTACTGGGAATCCTAGCCAGAGTAGTTGAGTAGAAGTCTTTGTCCTGTAAGACAGTTTTGTTTCTACTATCGTGTGTGTGTGTGTCTATTAGTTGATATATGCATATATGTGTAATCTAGAGTCAAAATTAGAGAAATGGAGCTTAAACTATGTGACATTTCCTTTTATAGACGGACTTAAGTCTCTACTTGCACCCATTTTCCTGCAAACAGCATGTTTTCACTTTTCTCCGTGGCTGAAAGAATTTCATTGTGATATATTACCACACAAAAGTATTCAAGAGGACATGAGGCTGGGAAAGGATGTGTTGTGGGGGCAGTGGGTAGTTGGGAGAGTAGGTGGAAATGATCAAGATATATCACATACAAAGAATAATGAAAAATGAATCTATAAATGAAAGAAGAAAACACATCTAAATTTGGAAAATAGTAAAAAAGCAGGAGTTGGGAAGATGGGTTTTGCCAGCAAAGCATTTATCTCTCAAGCAGAGGGCCTGAGTTCCATCCCTAAAACCTATGTACAAATGTCGGGCATGGTGGCACATGCTTAATCTCAGCACTGGGAAAACAGAAGCAGGAGATCCCTAGAACTCACTGGTCAGCCAGTTTGACTGACTTGGTGAGCTGCAGACCAATGAGAGAGCATGTTTCAAAGGAAGTAGATGGCATTCCTGAGAGAGAAACCTGTTGTCCTGTGACATGCATGCACGTGTGTTGAGTGCGTATACATGTACAGAAGGGAAAGCAAAACTATATGCAGACAGTACCGTTATATCAATTTATAAATAAATCCCATAAAGCATAGCCACTCAATTATGAGAGTCAATAATGCATTCAGCAAGGTCGCAGGATATAAAAACCAGCACATCAAAATTAGCTGTGCTTCTGTACACCAGGAATAAACAATTTAAAAATGAAGAAGACCCTATTTATGATAGCGTCTAAAATGTTTATTTTTCAAAAACATAGGAGTAAATGTAATCAAGGAGGTAAATGATTTGTACATAGCAAACTATAAAATAGTGCTCAGATGTGAACATAAATAAGATACCGTGTGTTGGATAAATGGAAAAATAGTAAGATGTCAGTGGTCTCCAAAGCTAACTACTGTCCTCATCAAAGTTTCCTTAGCCTGTTTCTCTTCAAAACGGACATGCTAATCCTTAATTTTATATATGGAATCTCAGAGTCTGGAATTTTTGAAACAGAGCTGAATAAAGAAAAAAAATCTTTGTTTCAAAATTTACTCCAAAGATACTGTAATCAAGGCTATTCAGTGCCAGAATGAAGATAGACCAATGGAAAAGAATAGAAAAAAAATCCAGAAATAATCATAAACTTTCATCATCAATTGATTTTCAACAAACATGCCCAAACCATTCAATGGGAGAAAATGGCATTGGATCAGCCATGCAAAACAATGAAATTTGAATGGCTACCTCATATTTATACAAAAATTAACATATTGGATCCTTAAATGTAAGGGCTAGGTCAATCTACAGGGCTATTAGAAGAATACATAGGGAAAGTTTGAAGAATCCTCGTTTGGCAATGAGTTCTTAGGTTTGATAGAAAAAGCACAAAGCAGCAAGTTAAAGACTAAGAAAATTTGATAGAGGCTTAATATTCCATGTATATAAAGAATTCTTATAACTTGATAGACAAAAAACAACTCCTCCCCAAAAACAAAACTGTAAAACAAATTCTCCAATTAAGAACTGAGTGAAGACCTTGAACAGAAACTTCCTCCAAAGATGCCCCCTAGATACACCAATGACCAATAAGCATGCCAAAACTCATGTGACCTCCCTAGTCACTAAAGAAATGCAAATTCAAACCATCATGAAGCTGGCCATGATGGTGTACATCTGTCAGGGATGTGGGATTGGGGGGAGCATGAGTTCCAGGCTGGCCTCCACGTCAAGTGAGAGCTTGTCTCAAAAAGCCAAAGCCAAAATAATTGAATAGATATCAGAGGATGGATTTCCACGGAAGAAATGTGTCCTTTGGCTCACAGTTGTACTGGCTCCTCGGTGGCTTGGCCTATTGCACATCTTGGTAAGAACCAGTGGTGGACAAAGGTGTAAGCTTCATATTTGCTGGATGCCAAGGCAGCCAGCAAGGAGCTAGTGTCCCAGTATTCCCCTCAAGGATGTGCCTGAGTCAGCAGACTCCTCCCTCTAGGTCCTCAGCTCTTAAATGTTCCACTACTTCTCAATAGTGTCACAGGCTAGGGACTTGGCCTTTGACACATAGGCCTTTGGGGGTCACTTATCCAAACCATAATATTAAAATGCCATTTCACCTCCACTAAGATGTTTTTAATTTTGAACAAAGACCTAAATGTATATTTCTGAGACGTGAAAACACATGCACTTAGAAACGTGTATAGGATTGTCCATAGCAATGCTGTCGCTGAAAGCCAAAAGGTGGAGACATGATGGGTAAACAAATTGGGTTACATGATACAATGAAATATTATTCACCCGTAGAAAAGAACAGTATCAAGATGTGGGTGGGGGTTGAGGAGTGACTTGTCACTGTTGTGGGGCGTGCTAATGGAGTCATGCAAAAGTGTGTGGAAATTGAAAGCTGGTGACTGTAAAACACCAAAGACACTGTTACTGAGACTCCCCACTATAAACTGGTTAATTGTATACAATCTGAGTTTTACCTTAATAAAAGAAAATGTCAAATAAAAATTAAATCAAGCAGTTTCTTTTTCACTTCGAAGTGTGCACCGCTTCTCAAAGTACCTTCTGGTATAACCATCCACAAAGCCAAAAGTGTTGGCCGTGTGTTCCCACCCTATGCCAGTACAATGTCTATTTGACCTTCTTCAAGATTGCAGATTCTACTGGAGTAGACAATTACAAATCTCCTGCAAAAGAGGAATCCATTCTAGCTGAACAACTGGGCCACCCCATATCTCTTAAACCTGTCATTCAGGGATGCTATTACTAGACATGCATGGCAAGACAAACAAGACCCAAATTGCCAAGGCACATGGCTTCACTTACACTCGTAATGAAGACCGCACACTGTTGTCTTTGTGATTCTTGTAGAAGCCACTGCTGAGGCCTGGGCCGTAGTGTTACAATGCCCCTACGAATCTCCGGAATTCCCTTGGATGTTTGCAGTAGAGACAGTGTTGGGAAATATTTGCATTACTCACACCAGCACTGTTCCTCAAAAAGATGGGCTTTTCAGGGCTGGACAGATAAAGCAGTGGTAAAGACTGTGCCCCAGCACCCATGTTTAGTGGCTCACAACTCCCCAATGCCTGTAACTCCAGCTCAATGGGATCAGCTACTTCTAGCCTCTGTAGGTGTCTGCATGCATGTGTGCATACATGTGCATGCTGTATGTACACGTGCATGCGCGTGCGCGCACACACACACACACACACATACACACTACTTTTTTCCATGGGGTTTTCTGTTCTTTCCAGTTCATGCCACTCTCTTTATATTCTGCTGGGCTATGCTTCTGCTAGGCTGTGCTTGAGTGGGCACTAGTATGTTCCTTCCAGCTATCTGGTCAGGTCCCTTTTATGTCTTATGCTGAAACCCATAATGTGTATGTACCATTATGGATTATTCTAGAACACCACTTAGGAGGAAATCCAGAGCAAAGTGACACAAAAATTTCCTGATTTGAATCCACCTGATAGTCACTCAGTGGCCACCACCCAGCATCTTTCTCTCTGTTCAGAGGCATTTCCAGAATGGCTATGCTTCCTGTCTCAAAAGAGCCACAACTGAATTTTGCCTCTTTGCCTTTCCTAGGTAGCCGGGGATTCATAAAGTTACCCCGGTTTCCCTTTCCTTATCATTTTACCTTTGCTATTCCTTTTCTCCTGCCCCACGAAGGGGTTTTTGCCTCCTATGGGATTAGCATTCCACCAGGAATTGTGCTGTGCACTTTCATCTTGGGCCCAAAGGCAGCTTCTTGGAGCAAATGGCCTTGACCCTGTTCTTCTTATCTCCGTCCTCTGTCTTGGTTCCAGAAAGGGCCATATGCCTCTCAGAGGGCAGGTTCACAGGAAGGAAAACAACTTTCAGTTTCCAAATATCACTCTGCATGTCCACAAACTTTATTCCTCAATGATCCCAGCGACCTTGTGTATTTCTCATAGGAAACAAGACAGCCATGTGGTGAGGATGGGGGAAAAAAAACCAGCTTTCCTCACAAAGTGTTTTTGTGCTTCGTGTGGAGTAGTTTATGGCATGGACATGTTGGAGGGCCAGAAATTAAAATGCCATTTTTCTTAACATCATTCTGAGGTGGAAGCCATTTAGAAACACCCTATGATGACAAGCCACTGCTGTCTGGATCCCGTCTGAAGTTTCTGCAGCAAGAACTAACTTGTATGCCCCTCCCAATTCTTTGCCCAGATTATTAATTTGTCTTCTGCAATTACATGATATTCATTCTGCAACTAAGCAAAGCACCGTGGCTCGGAGGCCACAGGCACTCAATAAATATTGATGGATCACATTGAGCCTGACATTTGGGAGGAAAAGGCCAAAAATGGCAGTCATTTCATCTAATGACGGCTTCCCAGTGGCTCCCAGAATAACGTGCAGTTGGGACTCCAGCAGTCACTTCAGATTGTCCTGTGAGACCCTTGGCTTATTGTAACTGTTCCAATTATCCATAAACACCATTCGAACAGCACACTTACATGTGTGTTTAAGTACATACTATTTTTAGAATGTAATTTTAAAAAGAACGGAAGGGAACACCTCATATGTTACATCTAGAAGGGCAATAGATGCCCACTGGTGAGTTAGCAGAAGCAAGTTGACTCATTTCTGCTCCGCAGTGGGGGCGATGCTTCTTCCTGCTGGAACTTCTTGAAGCTTTGACAGGTTGTAGCTGTACTGGGCTTTTATGGCTTAGGCTGATATTGGACCCACTGCTATGAGATCGTATGCATAACATAATGCCTTTACTTTGTGCAAATTAAGGCCTTCTTGCTGTTGCCCAGCCAAACTAAAATACAGAAAGAAATTGAGTCTGGAAGCTAAGTATGACCACCATCCCTCTCCCCAATCACAATTGTATTATAGTTGCTAATGCAGCCTTATTGTTCTTAACGTTACAAGCAACTGGCATCCATTTGTAGAAGACAGTGATGAAATGCCACTTTGTTTATTTTTAACACAGTCAAGTGACAACTATGATTTTAGTTTAAAAAAAAAAAAGAAAAGAAAAACCTAACTCCTTCTTCCACTCTGAAAGGAGACTGATGGTGGAACAAATTAGCCACCTCTTCTGACCCAGATGTGTTGGAAAAGGGAACAAGAGCTCATAGAAGCCAGGGCAGTTGACAAGTGCAGAGGCATTCAAGGCTCTTGAATGTAGCTGTTTACAGCAGGCCGTCCATCTCTCTCAGTGGAAATTAAGTAATCAGTGGCCAGGACGAACATCTGCAAGCACAGGTCCACACTTGCCTACAAGAAAGCATCTTGTAGGATAGGACCTCCCATCTCTCAGGGTGGTCCCACTTAATGAGTTCGAGATACACAATACCTGCTGAACATTACAGAGCTTCCAATCACCATCTGTGCTTTCAGATACCCATAGTCAACTATAGTCCAAAAGTATTAAATGGAAGATTTCAGAAATAAACAAGAATTTGCGTTTTCTTATTTCTTTCTTTTGCTTGGGGGGGGTGACACAGGAAATGCCTTTATTTAAGATTCTGGAAAATTAGTGATATGCAGTAATATACAGCTAATGACATCGTGACTAGGCGGATGACTAGACAGGCACATAACTAGGCACTAGCAAAGACCTTGTCTTAGCATGCAGAGGGCTACAATCACCACCTCCTATGCCAACATATTCTAATGATCTAGCATGAATGTCCTTTAACTGCCCCTTTTGCGTGTACCTCAAAAGTCCCTAACATGTCATAGCCAGGCTGGCCGCATAGGCCTCTAATCCCAGCACTTGGTAGGCAGACCCATCTCTGCGTTCCAGGACACCCAGGCATACAGGAAATCCCTGACTTGACCCCCTACCCCGTATCCCTAACATGTTGCCAGTTTGTGGAGACTACCTTCGGTGCAACCAAGTACTAAAGGCTCTTCGGGGATACCCTTACACAGCCCCATTCTTTGATCTGGAAAATGGGACTTCAGCACCTAGCTCAGCAACAAAGTGAAAATGAGTCTGCTACGTCACCCCTAATCCTAAGGTGGACACAGGCAGGCCTGGTCACTATATGTAAGACTTTTATCCCCTTGGAACCAACTTCATGGTATTCAGCTCACTAATTTCTTTTCAATCTGCACTTGGGTCCGAGATAGCCACATGGCTGGGTACCAGTTCCAGAGGGTTGGCCACCAAGTCCAGGACAGAAAGCAGTATTTGTGTTTTCAATTGCATTGTGTTCGAGGTAAAATGAAGAAATCTCACCCTGTCCCACTAGCTCTTGTCCACTATAACATATATGTGTATATATATTTATACACACACACACCTTTTAGCCACTTAGCAGGCAACTCATTAGCAGACTGACCATGCAGTATTGTCATGTTTGGGGTCACAGAACCCTTATTTTACTTAATAGTGGTCACAAATTCAAGATTAGTGATACCTGTGACTGTATTACAGCATGGTTTGCACCTATTCTTAGTTATTAATCTTTTATGGTGCCTAATTTATAAATGTTACATTATAGGTAGTACTAGGCATCCATTCAAGGACTTGGTATGTTTCCCCCTACAAATAAAATCTGTATACGGTCACAGGAAAGGCCATTTTTCTTGCTGGTGCTAGGGATTAAATTCAGGGCCTCGGGCACATTAGACAGGGACTCTATAATTGAGCTATATTTCCACTCTTAAAGGATCATTTTTAAAGAGATAGCATCCAAGTTTTTTGGCAAAAGTAGCCTGGCTTCTAAATGGTACTTAAGATAATTCCATTTCTTTAGAGATTTCTTCCATCAGGCTTGGGATCCAGAAAGTAGGGGGCTTCAGGTATGGAGGGAAGGCCTTTCAATACAGTTGCCAAAAAAAGAAAAAAATCCAACTCCCCCAAACCAAAACCAACCAACCAAACAAAAAACAGTCTAACAAGGGCTGGCCTCAGCTGCAGTCTCCCATTTAGCTTTTCCTCTTGAAACTGAAAAGCCTGAGCAAACACAGATGGGCAGTTACCAAGAGTTCAACTGCTCCAAATCAACACTGGTTTCAGCACACAAAGGCAGAGCCAAAGAAAGAAGCCATGTTGAATGAGCAGTCATTTCTTTCCCAGCTCCCCCAGCTCATAGCTCAGAGCCAGAGGTGCTTCCCTCCCCACCCCCAGCACTTGCCCTAGCTCACAGTGACAGGATCCCATGGTGATGGTGGTGTCCCATGAGCAGAGAGGACATGCCTAACCTACAAAGCCCCACTTGCCCACTGAAGTAGCGGAGCTGTCTATTTAAAAGGTGCCCAGTGGGGCATGAAATCTAAAGTGGGAAAACTGAGATTTGGGTTAGAATTGAGGGAGGCAGAATGTGGTTACTGATGCTCAAATCTGTCCCGACCACTGAGTTCACCACTGATGCCATAAAAAAAAATGCTGTGGGCCCATTATAGTACTTTATTCTACCTGAAACTATTAATATGGCCTAGATGATTAAGAAATCTTAATGTCCTATTAAATACAAAGGATGAAAATGAACAAACCACAAGCAGATGACTGCCTTAATAGAGTACTAGCCCAGACCACAATAGTTCTTTAGGGCCTGAGATGGCTGTTTTTAGCTACCATGATTGCCATAAGCACACATTATAAAATTCACATGGTACTAGGGCTTTGGGGCAATGTACCTGAAAATGGTTCTGTTTATATTCACGTAGCAACTAAGGCTGAAACGTGCAAGAGGAAAGTGAGACAGCAAATGACTGATAAGGAGCCAGAGGTATGTCAACAATCTGGTTAGTAGCCTTCCCAAAGAAAGACACACGGCAGCAGCTGCCAGAGATCCACACCGCAGGTGTCTCCCTTTCCTGATGTAAGATTTTAATCTGGCTCTTGAAAGTTGTGGCACCAGTTGCCCTACCCCCAAACCCAGGCATTTTCCTCAAGCTGGAAGTCATTGGGCAAGTCACAAGTACCACTCTGGAGCTGGCAATGTACATGGTGGTCAGTTTTGGTGTGTAGCATGCCCACTGTGTACAGCCTTTGGGTTGCCACCTATATACCCTGAAGATGGGCAAAGCTTGATGTCAAAAGAAACAGTTTACACTTAATCAGGTGTTTTCACCATAATTTAGGAATGTCTTCTACAGCTCATGAACGATCATCTTCAACAATAACGTGACTTTGAGGCTAGCCTAAGGCACAGGAGACCCTGTCTTTTAAAAACATAAGTACCAACGACCCTAAAACCCCATCATGAGGTAGGTTAAATAAATAAATAAATTCAAATCAAAGATTCAGTTTTAACATTTTATTGGGTAAATGATTTCAAAGGTAATAACAATAGTGTCAAAACCACTACAATATCTTTCCATAGCCATACCGTACAGACCCACATAAACCTTTTCATATTTTTTCTTCATTTTTAATATTTTAAAGCCATACAGGTCATATAAAATGCCCACTTCCAATAGCTTCTTCAAACTAGTAAGCATCAACGTGGGAGGGAGGACCGAGTTGTAATGAAGGGGTTTCAGGGAGTCTGTGACATCTCACTGTACTCAAATACCAGGTTCCTAAGAAGGGAAGGAAAAGCTACTCCAGGTAGCTTTTTGCTCGTTACATCTCACCATTGCATCACCAAAAACTCTTTATGCTGGTGACTGATTCAAAGTAATTTTGGGGAACATATAAAACACTAAAATAATTTAGAAACTAGATCCAAATATCTCAAAAGTAATCAACTTTGATATACAAAAGCAGTCAGAGGTGATTATAAAAGTATTTTTTGTTTGTTTTGTTGTTTCTCTCAGTGCGTCTATGTACCTGCGCAGTTACTGGGTCTGGAGCAAAATAAAAGGTTCATTTTCTTCTGAAACAGTAATAAAAAAACAAGGAAAACATATCTTTGTATATAAAGGATCAATGCTGGTCTTAAGAATAATGTAATCAGAAACCCTTAAATCGAGAGGCACACAATGGGTTTCCACTTGTAAAAAATAAAAGGAAAGTCACCAGTTTATTTAAATGGAGGAGGTGCTCACACTCCTCAAATAAACTTAATTCAGTTTAACATCACTAGCAAAAAATCACTTAGAAACTGTACAAAAATAAAAAAAGTTAACACATGTAATCCTGCAAGGTTTTTGTAAGGACTGGAAGGCAGGCTTTTGGAGCAGCATTTGGGCATGGCTGGGGGCTTCTTTGGTTTGATCTACAACACAGAAAAGATGGAACCTATTCCAGATGACAGTTTCGAATTCTTGCACATTTGAAGACAGGAAAAGAGGCCAGTATACAAACTTCCGGTGTGCTATGTGTGCAATGGAACCATTTGCATTGGACTGGACAACCTAAGTGTGGGGGTGGGAGTGGGGGAGAGCAAGCCTTGCACTTCCTCCATCACTTTCACTGACCTCCTCTGGGTGGGGGTGATTAGAGAGGGTGGTAGCACATTCGTGCAATCAGAAGGCCACTTGAGGGGGGGGCAATTGTTCTTTTAGAATCTGGTACCTAGCTGACCTTGTTTAAGAACAATAGAACCTTCCAGAAGTGGAAGCCTTTTGCTACATACCAAAGTAAAATACACACTGTTTTCCAAGAAAATACCCAGTTGCATTAAAAAAAAAAAAAAACAACTTAACTGGAACTAATTAACATTTAAAAGGGGCTCTGTAAACTTTGTGCTACTCAAATGAAGTTCAAGTATTACTTCTGAGCTGTTTAAAGATCACGGAACTTATACAATATTCTGGTGATAAAGAGTGCAATTCACATTTGTGTTTCTGAACAAATAAACCACAACTGGCTAGAACACAACTTGTGCAATTAGAATCTTTGTCTGAGTTAAAGACACATGCTACATATTTCCACATGTTCAAAGTTATTTCAAACCACATATTTAACAGCTTTGTAATATACAACAAAAGTGAAAGGGCCTTTGTTTGTTTGAAGCACACCATTACAGCTTGTATAACACCCTTTACACTACAAACTCTTAGTCAACAGCTACTTAGACACAAAAATGCACTGTGCATCAACTTGAATACAAAAGGAGACAAAACTATCCTTTTCCCCCAAGCCATGGTGGGAAATATTGCTGACCTCGTCCTCTGAAGCCTGCAGGATGGTTATTCTTCAGTATAACATTATTACACTGGTAAGAAAATCTGTATAACATCTGCATATATCAACGATTTTTAAAAAATCTGATATGATTTTTAGAGTCCGCATGACCAGTCACGTGACCTGCTCAAGATTGATTAGCACCGTTAAATACATAAACACACACATATGCATGTATGCATGTTTAAGTATATGTACACATACATGCATATATGTATGTGATAGATCTTTTCTTTAAAAACAATAACAGCAACAGAAAAAAAACTAGCTGTAAGCTCACCCAGGACGAGGAGCTATTGAAATGATGAGATGATGGATAAGATGGATTTCACAACAATATTGGTCTATTCTGTCTCTCTTCAATTTCTATGTTTCATTTACTTTTTTTCCTTCTTTTTTATTTTATTTTTTTCGCAGCAGACAATACCATTTAGCTTGTGTTCACTTTCCCTATAAGGGCAAGAAAATGTCAGGTAGCCTCTTGCTTTTATACAGAAAGACTAATCTATCCCAACATGCTTCTAAGCAGGAACAACAGGACTTCAAAGCCCATTCTAAAGTCTGACAAATCTCTGCATTCAACGGAACTGGCTACCAAGATTGCCTTTCGGGCTAGCAATTGGTTTCTTAGTTAAGGCATTATAACTGAAAATGGTTGGTTACTTCAACAATGGATGCTGTGGATGAAGGAATACCAAACTTCGAAGAACTCTCATCAAAAACGAGCTGTGCTTTGCTCTGGTGGCAAGCAGAACGATTTCAGCCAATTGTCTTACGAACTAGAAAAGGATTTTCTGAACTACCAGTCTGTCGTTTATCACAGCGATTAAATGTCTAAGCTTGACCATTTCAATAACCAGCGGCATGTCATAGTTTTATAGTATACATTTTGCAGCATAATTTCACTCACCACTTGTTATATTGACTTCCTGTTTGAAAAAAATTATATATTTTCCCAAATATATATATCTATATATATATCTAGATATACCTACATATATTACCATAAAACAAAGGTCATCTTCTGCCAGAATCATCTGTGGGTTTTCCTGGGGATAAACATAAGGGCTTCCCATTGACATTGGTAAGTTCTCTTTGATTATGTCATGGGAAGAATAGCCCTGCAAATGAACTGGGCTCTAATTAAAATATCTGAGTGCCACTTTCACAGGTCCAATATAATATCTGTCAACATAGAAATGTGTTTCTATCAAAAGTATGTAGTGCAGAAAGAGATTCAAGCTCTTTATTGAATCTCTGAAACTCAGACAAATTTGGAATCATAGCATGGATGAAATTTCCTTTCACTAGATTATCTTTATCATGTTTTAGATAGTAGCTAAAGTTGTCTCTGACCAATTATGACTTGTTGAAACTTAAAGCTAACAAATTTAAATTAATACAAAATAGACAAATGTCTTTTTGGTTTCTTGCTCAAAATAATTTTTTTCAGCTAAAAAAATACTTTGGAGTAAGGAATTTGTGTAATCTCTTGTTTCTTATATAGAAACAATAAAATTTTACAAGAATATTTCTCTAAATTGCCTTTTTAAAAACCCCTCTTAATTTGACTTAATTATAGTCTTCTCAAAGGCACTAAATTCTGCATCTGATCTCTTCCTAATATTTGCTGCCTTTCAAAATGATTTCTACATTCCATTTGAAAGGCAGCTTACGCTTTTCTAAAACAGTGTTTTAGATTGTAAATTGGTTCTCTAACTTGAGGCTGTCTCTCCTACGATAACCAGCACAGAAGGCTCTCTGTGACAAGCCCTATCATGGACCTTTGAATGTTCATTACTTAAACTAAAGCTCACTTACTTTAACCATGGGAAAAACATGTACTTGACCCAAATATAAAGCTGTCATAGCAAAGAGAATTTCAGGCAAATTCAAGAATAATATAAAAATACCTGAATTTGTCATGAATTAATCCCCAACTCGGCTATCAAAAAATGACTATCTTACTGAGGAATACTAAAGACAAACCTAATAAATCCTCAAAAACTGCATACTTTCTTCCATCCACAGTTAAAAGAAGGAAGGAGGAAGCAAGAAAAAGAAAAGGGATAGAAAGACAGAAACCTGACTGAAATAGCAAAGCAAAAATATACCTAATATTGTACAGAAAGAAACTCCAAAAGCTGTATGTGCTGCAAAAAAAAAAATCAATGATCTAAAATAGTAACAAGATCTTCTTAACAAATGCCATTTTCCTACCCGTTACCATGATGGTCTTAACTGACAATGTCGAAGCTTCACCATGGCAACGGAAACTATCATCATAAAATGGTACAGTAAAAGAGATAGCTAGACCAAGAAGGTGTAGGGTCTCCTGGAAAGAGGTCTGCAGAGAGGCCCAGTGACTGGTTGTGCGGCTCAGTGTCAGGAATAATGGTTGTATGGCGGAAGGGGATGCCCGATGCCATTTTGGAAGTGATGATGCTGGCGATGAGCAAGGTATTCAGCATAACTCAAGGTCATCTTTTCACTACGGTACCTAAAAGAGAGTCAGGGAAGAGAAAAGTTAATATCAAGAAACAGATGATATGCTATTATCGAGCTAGGAGGTCCCTAAGTGATCATTTTATGTAGTAAGAAACAAAAAGTCCTCAGAGAAGCAGTTACTTGCCCAAGGTCACAATGTTGGTAAGTAGCAAAGCTGAGATCAGAACACAGGAATCCAGCTAAGCAGTAGTGGCGCACGCCTTTAATCCCAGCACTCGGGAGGCAGAGGCAGGTGGATCTCTGTGAGTTTGAGACCAACCTGGTCTACAAGAGCTAGTTCCAGGACAGGCTCCAAAGCTACAGAGAAACCCTGTCTCGAATAAACAAAAACAAAACAAACAAACAACAACAACAACAACAAAAGAACACAGGAATCCAAACTCTGAGTCCAGTACTCTTTTTGCTCTTGTACTTGTTTAAAGTGCATTCCTTTTCACCCAATTTGAAGCAAGAAGGAATGGAGAGAGCTGATCTTTTTTATCCTCTATCTGATCATATATATATCTCACTCACTGGGCTACTTTTCTTCAGAGACCTTCCATCTCTTCCTCCTTTATCATTCCTTTCTGTGTGCCCACCTCTTGATTTTTGATGCTTTGTTACAACAGACTGGCACTGGAACCCTCCTCTTTGCCTGTATCTAGTTATCTTTCCACTGCCTTACTTTTCAAGGAGAAGCAGTTTTTCTCCCTTTGGTCTCCTTCTTACTCAATCCATTGGCCAGCATCCTTGGTTCTGCCACTGTTCTTTCATGGCTGTCATAGGCTTCTTTGGATTCTGTTGGACCTTTCCATGATGGTCCAACTTACTACTTGCTCTGTACACCCCCACCTGTCCCTGGTTCTGTTCCAGATTCTCAGATGGCTTATCTCTTTAACAGTTGCTCTACTCCTACGTTGTAGAATTTTCCTAGGTTCATATATTTGCTGTTTAGACCTTCCTTAGTACACCAGATCCTTAGAGCTTCAACTTTGAACTTTTCATAGACTATTCCAGGATATCAGCTGTATCATGAACTTTACAAATATACATTTTCAGTTCCCTGTTAGACAGTGCTATGCAGACAGAATTCAAATCCAGGACAGAAACATAAACCTAAGTCTTCTCTCATGGTGCCTATATGTTTTTCTTCAAGGAATGGCCTTGGTCCTTTTTATCTTGCCTTCTTCACGTCCAAGTGATAGTCAAGTGCTTCACTTCTTTCACAATATGTTCTATCTGTCCCAGCTTCCCTATCCTGCTGCCGCAGCTCCAGTTAAAGGCCCACACTGTATTTTGTTTAGACTGTTGCACTGAGTCTTAGATAACAGGTTTCCTACATTATTTACCTGTTCCAATCCTATACTTTCCAAGTTGACAGTTTTAGACAGGGTCTTTCTACATAGCCCTGGCTGTCCTGGAACCCACTATGTAGACCAAGCTGGCCTTGAAATCACAGAGATCCACCTGCCTCTGCTTCCTGAAGGCTGGGATTTAAGGTTTGTGCCACAATACCTGGCCTGGAGTATATTTTTTAAAATCCTATATTGGCAATCAAATGTCTGTAGAATCAGGTCCAAATTTCTTAGTGTGGAATACCAAGTCTTGCATGGTCTGACTCAATCTACTTTCTGGGCCACATTTTCCTTTAATGACATGTCCTATATGCAATGAAAGACAAGCTAAATCATAGTGCTTTGCATTTCTAAAAACTGGCTTTCTATTTCACCACCTACATGCTTTGATTCACAACACATCTTCAGGGAATCCCTTTCCTCCCTCACTTTCTACCTGTCAAACTGTCTACCCATTTTTCAAGCCCAGCCCTAAATCCACCTCCTCTTTGGAGTCTTCCTGGAGCTCCACTTCCCCCGCATTATGATTCTACACATCCATAGCATTCTGCCTTGGAATAGTAATTATTTTTATCCATGACCTTCTATTCTCTTCAAACTATAAACTAGGGGAGAACAGAAATGGGGGCATTTTCAAATTTGTAACTATGCAGAGCTGAGAACAATCCATTTTCAAACCACAGGCATGTAATGCAATTTTCTGGAATTGAAGTAAGTGACAACAGTAACCAACCCATTTTCCTAAAATGTTTGATACTTTCTTTCTTAAGTATCCCTATTATTCCATGATGAATTTTATTTAGCATTCAAGTTCAGCTCAAATTGTGTTTTTCAATAAGCTTTCATAGTAGACTCCTATCACTGCCAACATTCTAAGGTTAAATTTAAATTTTAGGACTGCATATCAGAATCCTGGGGTTTTCCCAGGCGAAGTCAAAATCTAGTGAATAGCTAATTCTGGTACTTTCTTCAATAAGGTAGTTTAAAATCTCAGGGGGTTGGTTGTAAAAAGCCAGAATAATCACACGGAGCTAAAGATGGAAAGGATGGGCTCACATATCATGCAGTATTTACTGCCAAGCAGAGTTCCATTGTATCTACTCTCAGGATGGCCCTGCCATTTGTTTCCACTATTTTAGACAAGGGAAGCAGTGTAGTTCGAGAGACCAAAGCAATCAAAGCATTATACGCATACACTTAGAAGTGTACTGGTTAGTCTTGTGCTACAAAATGCCATGGTACCTGGTCAGCTTTATGGTTTTCCTGAATTCATTAGTAATCGGAGCTTTGTAGCCTCCTTTCCTCAGTAAGGAGTCTATGGTCTGAATATGGTCCCATCCTGTGGAGAGGCAATGAGACAAAATATCAGTCAAGCACTTATCACAAAGCTCTTTTGGTTAAGTACAAAAATAACTTTGTAGCGGTCAGCTATCACTGTGGCCAAATGCTGTCAACTCCTTTGGTCCTAAAAAAAAGTCATAGAGAAGAGCTAAGATTTTATCCTTGTACAGAAGCAGGTTCATCACCACATGCCATAAGTTGTCTAAGGAACTGTTCAGTCATGTCTCTGTACCAAATGTACTCTTCTCTAATAGTTATACCTTCAAAAGGGAGGAAAATCCTAAATAAATAAAACATGACTTGTGTTAACTCACTAGTATTTGGGGCTCCCATAACTATTTTATAGTGATTGCTAGTCTTAATGGCATCTTCTATGCTCAATAATCTAAATTTGTGTGAAATATTCAAGGGTATTTTATTGTTTCTGGTATGAATGTTATTCTAATATCCTTATGAAGTCAATGATCCTGCAGTATTAAGATATTTTCTAAAGCAATCCAAATAAATCTTCACATAACTGCCGTAAAGATTAACATCTCATTTGACAATTAGCACATTAAAATTTGTTGTTATACCTTTCATATTAGTATGAGCATACACAGGGAAAGCACATGTCAAATGCGTTCTGAAAAGATAAGCTCTACAGACTTTTTAAAAGCATTCATTTGAACTAATGTGAGACTAGTGGCTTGAAAGGACAAAGTACTAGAGCAAAGTTGCATGGAGTCACCATATTGGTTCATAAAGGTGTGTGGCATATCTGTGAAATAAGAAAATTGTTATTGATCAGGAGGTATAGACTAAACATAAAGTGTTACTTCACAGTACTCCCAATCTTAATGGGAAACTTAGTTTCAATATTAGCAGAATGAATAATAGCAATTACCTAAGAAGAATGGTTAGATATTGACAATGAGTAATATCAAGCTACATGCCTGTCTCTAAGCCCAAGGTCTCTTCATGCACCATGCTAATTACCACACACTGATGCAGAGGAAAATTGTCTTCCAAAGCAGTAACAAGCTGTTGCTTAAAATAAACCCCAACTTTTATAAATTGGTGCTATTTTAAAAGTATGGATTTATGAGTATATGCTGTCAAATGTCATGGCAGAGATGCAGATTCTGTGTGAGTGATTCACCAATTTGAACCAGATATTTCAGTGGCAGCGATGAAAGGGTCAGTTATTATAATGTGACATTGATCAATTAGCGGACATAACTGCAAGGTCGGCTTAACTGCACTTCAGCTTAAAATTGTCACTAGATCATATGAAATAAAGTACAACAATGACCTTGCTCCTTTGCAACCTCCGGTAGGTAGGTGGCGGTGCGTTTTGATCCTTTTTCATTGATGAATTCTATTCTAATGCCATGTACACCCACCTGAAAGAAATTGGCAGTTTTATTAGTACAGACTTCTTCATAGAAGCAGAAAGAAAAGGTTATCATTTAACTTTCAATGCAATTCTTACCCACCTTTGTTTTATTTATTTTTATTTTTCCCAGAGCTGAGGACCAAACCCAAGAACTTATGCTTGCTAGACAAGTACTGTACCACTGAGCTAAGTCCCCAATCTGTTCCCCTTGTTTTCAGAAGTATGTAGTTTTCTCTTTTCCAACACATTGATTTTTGGATTGGAAGGCCAGTATTATATCCATAGAGACTAAAACAAATGCTGACTTGTATGTGTCCAACATATGCCAGGCTATGCTATTTTGTTTAGAATCTGAAACAAACTACATGCATAGGAGGATAGTTGATGGCAAGAGTCCTGCCACAATTCCCAACCTGGAATAAGGAACCGACTTCAAAGAGAGCAAAAACCCATGCAATTACACTCACAACTTCAGGTTATATCCCCAAACTTCCTGTACTGACACCCTCACAAGTTTTAGTTCCTTTAACACCGTAACTCCTATGTAGACAAACCAACATCATCTCATAAGTCTGGAAAAACAGGCTGGGCTGGGTGGTGCACATGGAAGGCAAGACAGGACAATCATACATTTGAGGTCAACCTGCGCTACACAGCGAGCTCCAGGGCAGCTTGGACTATATAGTAAGACCTTGATTCAAAGGAAAGACTAAAAAGAAAGGAAAACAACCAGACTGTACATTTCATAATATGTTTCAATTTAATAGCAATAAAGACTTCAAATTACCTCAGGAAAGGGCATTTTTGTAGTTTATTATCCTAGCCCAGGAACCACTGTAACGTTTTGAAGCGTGAAATAAACTTAGTGATACCTGAAAAGAGAAGTCTATTGACTGTAGGAAGAGCTGTTGGTAATGTTTTGTTTTGAAGCAAAACCAATGTACTTTCCCTTTGATTAGCATATAATCAAAAGGAAGTGGTCCTTTCCCCTCATAGAACAAGCTGCATACAAAGCTGAAGAGAAATTATTCAAAGTTCTTAACTCCTTTAAAAACACTGATAAGAAAAATGTAACTTTCAAAGCATGACCATCCGATTCCATTCTCCCCATCTCCAGGTGCCTCAGATCAAGAGTGCCCAAGTGTATGCTAAAGAATGCTGACACACTAGAGGGCAGATGTAAAGGCAGGTTCACTCTATTCCCAGACTGAGGCTTCTTCTTAGATCAGATGAGTGAAGACAGAGTCATATGTCTCCATGTGTGTATACATGTGAGAAGCTCTTGTGCTGTTTCTGCCCTTTGGCATAGTTTTCTAGTTTTTCGGGAATGAAATGTCCCCTGGGAAATAGATGTCATCCTATCTTCATATATGTACTACTTAAGCCTAGCAGATCTTTGGAGCAATTACTGTTTATTATTATTATTATTATTATTATTATTATTATTATTATTATTATTATTATTATTATTATTATTATAGTGTGTCCTTGTGGCTATTCTATTATATATCACTATTCCCATGAACCTCCTCTTGCTAAAAATGCAGCCAGAATGGCTGTTTAAAAGCCATCACAGGCCAGGCGGTGGTGGCGCACGCCTTTAATCCCAGCACTCGGGAGGCAGAGGCAGGCGGATCTCTGTGAGTTCGAGACCAGCCTGGTCTACAAGAGCTAGTTCCAGGACAGGCTCCAAAGCTACAGAGAAACCCTGTCTTTTTTTAAAAAAAAAAAAGCCATCACAGTAAGGCCTCTCAGATCCTGTGGGATGTGATCATGGACAGCTGAGCAGAAATGTCAGTGTGTGGTTATCAAATATTTCCAGGATGAAGGGCATCTACCAGTCACCCCAAAGTATGACATAGCACTGAGGCAATGACAAATCTGATACTTTATACTAACTTCCTGATCAGGGACCCTGAAAGTTTATTCTTTGACAATATCAGATGCTTCATAATTTGTTTCTTTAAAATACACAGCTCAGGTAATTTATGCTCTATCATTCACCACAGGGAATTTTGAATCATTACCTCTATTTATCAAGAATCTGTCATGTTAAAATTGAAAATAATTTTGGTGTTATTAAGATGTCTAGTCACAACTCTGAGACGGTTCCTTATCTGCACGATGAGAGTCAGGCAAGGATCAGAGTGATATTTAACTGTCTCAGAGAGAGGACGGGGATGACAACATTATCAGAATTGCAGGGCTCTTCACAGTTTTGCAAGTATGGTTTGGAAAAGGAGCAACTACTGAAGGTGATTTTTATCTTAGCTAACCTAAATAATCTCCACTAACCATGAAAGCTCTGGCAAACTACAAGCTCTGTGCCTACATATTGGGGGGAAATAATTAGTTAGATGGAAAGCTAGTTTAGACATACAAATCTTTTCTGTATAATAAGGAACACATTCTCTTCAATGAGAATCTGAAATTTTAAATCCTAGTAATTTAATAATTAAAAGAGGCTAAGACTAATTGCATGGTATATAAACTGTTTCTTGAAAAACTTGTATATCTGAGATCAAAGCTGAAGAACATGCTGAATAAAATAAAAATTACTCACCAGCAGGATTGTTTATTTAGTCTTATATTGTGAGAAGACCTAGGCAACAAATCTGATTTTAAGAAAGCCACCTACTTTTCTGGGTTCCTATGATTTGAACAACTGAAAGTTCCTATAAATGTGGTCATCTTAAAGTAAATGCTTTGTGATAAGCAACTTTTTTTAGTTTTTTTTTAAAAATTTCACTTTACATCCACAGTTCTCCCTCCCACTGCACCCTCCCCTGCCTCTCCCCAGCCCACCCCCCATCTACTCCTCCCAAAGGGTAAGGCTCCCATGGGGAGTCAACAAAGCCTGGTCATTAAGTTGGGGCAGGACCAAGCCCCTCCCCGCTGCATTAAGGCTGAGTATGGCATCCCACCATGGGGAATGGGCTCCAATAAGTTGTTCCTTTTCCAAACCATACTTGCTGAACTGTGAAGAGCCCTGTGATTCTTTTTTTGTTGTTTTTGTTTTTGTTTTTCGAGACAGGGTTTCTCTGTGGCTTTGGAGCCTGTCCTGGAACTAGCTCTTGTAGACCAGGCTGGTCTCGAACTCACAAAGATNGCTGGGATTAAAGGCGTGCGCCACCACCACCCGGCTGAGCCCTGTGATTCTGATAATGTTTTCATCCCTGTCCTCTCTCTGAGACAGTTAAATATCATTGAACCTTGCCTGACTCTCATCGTGCAGATAAGGGATAGATCCTGGTCCTACTGCCAGGTGCCTCACATATAGTTCAAAGAGAAGGAACATTTTTCATAGGTCAGAAAGTTATTCCACAAAGCCAGAAAGCCCAAACTAGGATGACTCATTTTTCAACTAGCAGAATCAGGAGAATGGGAATAATGTTCTATTTGGTACTTGTTAAGTACTACTTGTGCTTGGACCATGAATGCCAGCAAATAATTATATTGAACAATCAACTCAGGAGAGTGGAAATCAATTCCGATCAGCCTATTGAAATCCCTGGCTTTGCAAACTGTCTTATACACCAAAATGAATGATGCTGTAGTTTCAATACAAAAAGTCCTCCATAAACTCCTGTGCATGGACACTTGGTCTCCAGCTGGTGACCTTTAGAAGGTGAAGCCTTGCTGGAGTAAGTAATTCAGGCAGCGGTGGTGGGGGTGGTAAGTTTTATAGCTTGGCTCCACTCCTTGTTCTCTCTTTGCCTGTTTCTGAACTACTGATGCATTGTGAGGTGCTAGCCTCATCCTCCTGCCACCCTGCCTTCCTCACTACAATGGACTGTATTCACCACGGAACTGTAAAGTCAAAATAAATGCTTTCTGCCTTAAATTGCTTTTGCTGGGCTGTTTCATAACAGCTACTGTTGAAGTTATCAGTGAGATATGGGATCAGTTACATAGAGAACTGGGATTCCATGAAGTCAGTCTGCTCTAAAACTATCTTAGGACCTGTCTTAGAATGGAAAAAGACAAAAATATCTAGGAACAGAATGACAACCAGTAATATTTCCCTAACTAACTATACCACTCTCCAAATAATACAGCCAAGTAGGCAAAACCTGGAGTTTCAAGGGACTCTGCAGGTCAGTTTCAAAATGATTAGAATGTCTGAGAAAAATGCTTTCAGGGTCCATTGGCTGCTATAATATTGGTTTAGTCAAGACTGTACTTTTGCTAAGTAGAGCCATAAATCAACTAGAATTGCAGTAAATTAAATATAGGACTTATAGATAAGAGGATATGGAGTTAAAGAGAGCTATATCTATGTGTGCTGAGCAAACATTATGACCAGTTCAACAGATTTCTATTTCATGCTAAAAAGAAAGCCATATTTATCCAGAGTCATTCCATAGCAAGTAATTTTTACTAATGATATTATACAATCTTTCATTTTAAAACACTGTTCAGAATAATTACATATCAAGATTAATGTTGAACCCCCAACAGATTGATTATTCTCTCTATTTGATTGTCCAGTTTGGGGATTACGTATCCCTAAGTCCAGCAGGCTTCAGCTCCCCATTATTGTTCCTCTCATCTCCATTTTTCTATTTGTTCATTCTATCAGTGAGCATGTGTGTACAGGGAGAAGAGATACATGCAAATTAATCAATTTTGCTTCATGGTAAAAGGTTTGGTAGAAGAGATTAGAACTAATGGCTGAAATGAAGCCCCGAGACTGTCTGCAGATTTCATTTATCCTCATTATCTGGCCCCTTGTTAGAAACGTGGCTTCACTTAAAATTATTATTCTCTAATGCGGTGACCGTCAATGTAAGAGTATTAAAAAAAGTGCCCTCTCCCACTCCATTATAATACATGGTCCATATTATGTTCTCTACAGCTGCATAGCCAAAGATAATAAAGCCTCATCTATCTGTAAGGCAAGTATTAGTCCTATAATACACTAGCAGCACAACAAAAGGCTCCTGCTTTTACGGGCGAGCCTAATCAGTGAGCAGACAATCTGAATAGGTTAAAACATGAAGAAGAAAAAGAGGCATCTGGCTAAGAGTATAATTGCCTATAAAATGTGCTCTGCATTGAGTAGGCTCCATGAAACCTTTGATCACTGGGGTCTACAATTATGTCCAAAGTCCTGACCTTTGAAGTTAACTTTGCACCTGATAATATTTTGGCCAAGAATATTAATCAGTTTCCTCGGGTATTATCTTATCTCAGCCAGTAGTGGCAGGGCCACTTCCGTTAACTCCCATTTCGGGGCCTCATGCTTTTTCAACAGTATGGCCATGGCTCACCATACTCCTATCCAGCGAGTTCCTCTTGAATAGCATAAAGAAATATATAGCAGGAGGTCAGAAAATTAAAAGTTGTTCAGCATGCCTTTTTAAATGAAATCATTTGGCAAAATATGCTTTGTAATTAACAACACAGCCAGTTACTGGCCATTCACAAAAGACTGACCTGCTAGGCTTAATATACCAGTACTATTGAAGTAAATGAAAGGACTCAGTTCTTAATGAGAGGAACAGGGATGTCTGGCACACTCCCAACTCTTTCAAGGCTTGCACCGCTGATGACATACATATGCATCCAGAAAGCAGCCTAGGATATTGTGGCCAGAAACAAATGCTGCACAGGACAGTCCATAGATCAGACCCAGACTCTCTTACTTCTGGGTGGAAAAACTCAATGCTTCTTTTCCCTGAAAATACTACAGACCCACAGTGCTATACATCACAGTCTCAGACTTATCATATCACAGCAAATTTTGTCCCACTCTAGCTCAACCTCCTACAATAATGACTTTTCTTAGTGAAAGAAAATTCAACATCAAAGATGACAATACCTGAAACCCAGGCCTACTTACTCCAAGTCTGCAATCTGGAATAATTCTTTGGGTAGGGTTTTAACTGTAAAAGATGATACTGATCTGTATGGATCCTACTCAGTGTTTGCTCCCAAACTCAGTAGTACCAAAAAACATTTAGACTGCATATTCTCTAGATCCTCTATTCAAATTCTCAGTCACATGGCTGGCTGCATCTCTTTGCCCACCATCTTGAATAGAAATTCTGGAGTTCTGCAGGTGTCTATCTGGTTAACAGGGCCCCTTTATAATCTGGCTAAATTACAAAATTTTAAAGTCTTGCAGCAATTTGGATTTTTTTCTCTGCTTTTGTTCCTCAGTAGCTTTTAATCTGTAAATTGTAACAACTGCAACCATGAATTTTTTTCAATAATAAGAGAAGCACACATGCAACTTCTATTAAGAAGAATATAATGGAGGAAAGATGGTGGATTATTCTGTAATCCCTAGTATGACTAACAGGTAAATTAGTGACTTAAAAACAATTTTCTCCTAAACTGGGCCAATAAGAAGTACATCTTATGCTACTTTTATCTATTACACACTCAGTTCTTGGAACTCTCTTAATACCTTTTGACACATTTTGTAGAAAAAAAACCAGGAATATTAATCAAAAGATATAACTGATTATAAATTCATCACTTAGACATTAATAATCTTTATCATAACTGTATATAAAAACTTGCCTTCATCATCTACCTCAGCTAATGGATTATTTTTCGTTGTTATGTAACAACTGCAAGTGTCCCCTTGAATAAAATGCATACATGCTGCTCTGGTCTAAAATCCTTATAAATTAGCCACCTTAGCTTAGCAATAAATTGATTCAGTCTCTTAGGATCAGCTCTTAGATTCTGTAGTTATTTTGATTCATGCAGGAGACTTAGGCATCTTGGTAAGGAACACAAGCCTGCCAATTTAGTCACAAAGGCCCATGAACAAAAATCAGATATAACATTTACTTTACCTAATAGCGTGGCACTCTAGAGTACCCAAACTATCTATCAATAACCCCTATGAACTTTTAAAGAATCAGTTAAAAATTTAAATAAAGCAGTGGTACATTAAAAAACTATGAAGCCAAACATATTAATATATCATTTTCAATGAAAGAGAATGTTCTTCCTCAAAGATTTACAGTGAACAAGAGACAGTTCAGAGTGTAATTACAGGACAAACATTTCTCTATTATGACTAATTATAATAAGCATTCAGAAAAAAATGAACACTGAAGTTGTCGATGCAAAGTCCAGGCAACATAGGTGACCTTTAAATAAAAGGCCTGCTTTTCATTAAAAGTTATAAAATGTATTCCTACCACTTTTCAAAAGGGAAATAACAAAAGAGATGACTTTTAAGATGAGGAAACTGAAGTTATATATACTTTTCAAAACCTAGAGCTATGACTTAGTTTACTCGTCAAAGGCTGGGGTGGGGCAGGTGTCTCCGGTCAAACATGTTCTGTAGGAAATCTTTAACTGGTAAGAGATTAAGAAAAACGTGTTCCAGTTCTAACTGTACACTGAGTATGTGGCTCAGGATGGGTTAGCTCAGTTTATGGAAGAGGTTTGTTTCTAAGCAGTTACATGGAGGTTGGTTAATAAAAATGAATTAATCTTGAAATCATGAAGAAGACCATAAAGAAACTACATTGACTCTTTCTGCAAAGTGCCACTTGTAAAATGAATAATCTCTCCCTAATGTGACGGTTTCACTTACATTTAAATGTAAAATGCTGACTTAAAGAAATGACACAGTAATAAAATGGAGGCATTAATGGTTTAGAATATTTTGAAATGTAGAATGCATAATTTTTAAAAATGGACTCTTTGACAAGTTTTGGCCAACATTTACATTGATAATGACAATGGCTATTTCAAAAGTTTGGGAACTCTTTTTTTTTTATGGTTTCTAAATAGCTGATTCATTCTCTGGATGTAAAATGAACCAGAAGCCATTAAAAAAATGGAGCCTGCCACAGAACCACACTGTCAAAGAGACCTTAGTCCAACCTTTTCAACTTCCTAGTATAGAAACTGAGGTTCAGAAAGGTCATAGAACTGGGTAGGGGCAGCTAGGAACATAACCCAAGTCTCCTTGTTCTCAGGATTCAGCACTTTGAAAAAAATGAAATGCTGAGACACATGCAAACCACAGATGAAAGAGCTGTAACTGAACCTCCAGGCAAGGAGAAGGAAGACAGTGTGGATTCTAGGGCAGGAAACAGAAAAACTTCCTCCACCAAACAATACAGACAGGAAGGCGGGAGACCCGAGCTCGAGTGGACTCTGTTGTCCATTCACTAAGAGTCCAAATGAGTAATAGAAATATTTATGGACTAAATCCCCTTCTAAGAAGTTGATTTAACTGCTTGCTTCCACCTTAGGCTTCTTGTTCCGCATGAGGACTTGTTGATACCCAGCAAATCCTCTGTAGATGGCCAGTAAGTGCAAAGCACAGCAATGTTTCACAGCACTGAGAACAACACTCAAAGCAGAGCTTCGGGACAAGGACCCGATTCCCATAACCACAGTGGCATCTTCCACTCCATCTCAAGGTCCTTCTGAAAATAACAATGAGGCACAATTTCCAGAGCTAGGTAGACTGATTTCTTTTTGTTGTTGTTTGTCTTAAGTTCATAAAGGTAGGAATTTGAAAGCATAAGAAAAACAGAACATAATGTACATCATAGTTGCAGAAAAATAATCACAGGGAAAAGACTGTATACATGTGACTAGAAGTCATTTCACTTGGTGACTTTGTGAGTCATGCTAGCCATCTGTGTATGAATGGGGACTCTGTTTTCAGCTGTACATTAAGAGGATCTAAAAAAAAGCTGGACCTTTATGGGGGAAGGAGAGTGAAAAAGAGAATATTAGCTTCTGAAATACAGGGGAGATAATGACAGTAGCCAATTTGTTCATCTCATCTGTTTATTCTCATGAAAGATCTTACAAAAGCGCCCTATTATTAACTGCAACCAGACACATCAGAAATGGAACTGTGCTCGTTCGAGAGGTGTTCTTTTGAAAATGAAGTACAGCTCTCTGAGTAGCAGGAGTCCTCAAGATTCACATACAATGACAGATGCTTTGTTATATTAGGGACAGAGTGGGACTAGAGACATGAGGTATAGCTTTAATAGTCCAGGGGCAGATTTTTGAATCACACAAGAATCATGCTGGCCGGCCCCATTAAGCATGGGATGATTCCATGTCAGTGTGATGTACTAAAAATGAATTCCCCAAAAAGCTGTCTTTGAAGCCAGATAAGGAAGAAAAAGTCTTCAAGTTTGTGCAAGTGTCATTAATCTATGTAAATATGATCTAAGCTCCTGCTTTCGGATATGTTAGAAAATATTTCTTCTTCATGCTTTTAAATGATCTTCCTTCTAAAGCTCAGAAGTAAAAGATGCCTGATTGTAATTTAGTAAAATATTTTGACTTCTGTCAGTTATGTGCTATATTAGATCCCAACAAAATCATTGGTAGCATGTATGCCATACAAGTTCTATAAACACGAAGCCTATTCATTTCTAATATCCTGAAAATGAGTGGCTGAGGTGACTATACCTAGCCTCAACCCGTCACACTCTGCCCCTTGTCATTTGCCTTACAACCTTTCATATTCTTTGAAAAGGAAACACGACTCCCAAACAGTGGGACTGTACTAGTTTTAGGCTGTGTCATTTTAGAAAATTCCGACATACGATGTGAGATTTTCTTTCTTTCTAAAGTGCCATGTCTGTCAATCATTCTGTCATTTAGAATTAGCATAATGCTGTCAATGGAAGAACACAGAACGGTGGTGGTGGTAAGATTTATGTTCAAACACAAGAGAGATTGTGTTAGAATTCTCCTTGAGGGAGGAATTTTCCTCATTTAACAATCATTTTAGCCTTGCAGGTAGATATGACAACACATCAGTTAATGAATATTTTCCACAAATTACTCGCTTTCCAGACCTTTAAGAGATCCCTTTAGTAAGGGATTTTACTGAAGTAATATACTTTGTCAGTTGTCTTATTCCAACTTCTGCTTATATTAAATGTACTATTTTATTTTTTTTAACTTTAAAATTCTTTAATAACTTTGTTTTCCCCTATGGCATAAGCACATGCAGGACTTTGCATTTCATGTTCAAATTAAACACAGCAAATAGGGTATTTTATTCTGGGGAAAGAGCTCTAATTACTCGACCATGTGAAGTTTCTCAAAGAGAAGGTTATAGTTTTCATAGTATAGTCTGATTTCTCAAAATGAAAGGTTAAAAATATATAATTAACTATTATGCAAGGATAAACTATAAGCTCATCTTCATAATTTTCTTTTACATAATAATCATATACATGACTAAGCATGTACAAAAAGAATTTACACAAATGTACAAAAAGCATTTACACAAAGAAGGTAAAGAAACGTAGTTTAGGATACTCAAGTCCAGCAACAGGACTAATGTACATATTTGGTACAGATGTATGTTTTCCAAACACTTTCAGTTTGTTGGATCTGTGCTTGTAGAGCTGACAGATGCTACTAAGGCCTTGATTGTATTCAAATGGTGAGATTAGGAGGGACTTATATTTCTTTATAAAGTTTTTAGAGTTTTCTTCAGTAAGTCAAAATTACTAAAGATTCTCTCTCTTTCTCTGTGTGTGTGTGTATTGTAAAATTTATTGTACTATTTTTATTTTGGTAAAATATAAGTAAAATTTACCATTTTAGTAGTATTTTTTTTGGTTTTAGCTTTTAATAATTTTTAAATCACACAATTCAGTGACATTAAATGTATCTCTCCTCTTATATAATCACCTCTGATTCCAGAACTCCTTCCCCACTGCCAATGGAGATGCTGTACCCACTAAGCAGTCACTTCCCATTCACCCTTTTCCCAAGTTCTGACAACCATTAATCCATAACCTTCCTATAGGTTTGTCTATTCTGGACATTTCACATAAATGGAATCATACAGTGCATGGCATTTCGTGTCTGGCTTCTTTCATGTAGCATGATGTTTCCTAGGTTCATCATGCTATATCATGGATTATGGCTGATATGGATATAGTATTGGTAATAAACAGTTGGGTTTTCACTTTGTGGTTATTGTGAAAAGTACTGCTATGAGCATTCTTATTTAAATTTTGGTTTCAATATCTTTCTTAAATTAATTTGGGCATATATCTAGAAATGGAACTGTATCAGCCTATAATTAAAAATATTTTTACTTCTACTTTGACACATTGTTTAAAGCTGTAATGGTTTTCATAATTAGCAAAGTCAACCTTTAAACTATCCTTCCCAAAAGAACAGCATTCTATTTTTAACCACAGTAGTGCACTTAAAACTAACTCACATTCTTAAAGTTAAAATTGGAATTGTTACTCTTTGAGATGTATTTCTTGTAAGTTACAACTGTCTTATTTGAAACAGTGATGAAATAACAGAAAGTCTCTCCCTCCTAGCACAGCCATTATGGCACTTTCAAATGCTGATATACTAAAAGTACAAAATCCTCTGTGTTGTTTTAATTCAATGAGAGAATGTTACATAATAAGACAAATATTTATGCTCCCAAATATCAAGTCAAAAGAATATGGAATCTTGTAGAAATTCAAGCTGGCAGAAGGTGACCACAAAAGACAAATAGCACTTGATAGAATACATAGTGCTAATATTTCAAGTGCTGTACTTCCCATCACCTAGCAGAAAACAGATACATCTTATGAACATCAAAGCCAAACAGCAAGGTGAATTTTTGCTGTTGAGGGTTCTTGATGTGAACTGAAGGGGATGTTATTAACTCTGTTTATTCAAACCTATTCATCAGTTACTTTTTTTCTTTTTTCAATTTTTTCTTTCCCATGAAACATACATACATTTACTCAATATGTACATATGAATAAAATATGTCCATGTGTTTATACATCCTCAAACTGTATTTTCAACTCAGTGGCTGCAAGTAAGGGTAAAAGGGTGTCTGTAGCTTGGTCATCCCCTTGATCTGAGACCTTCCCCCATTCCTACTCTATACACATTACATTCTCCAATCTACAAAGCAAAAATTAAAACTCTGGCTAGAGAAAAGTCCTAAAACAGTAAAAGTAACCACTGAACATAATAAGTGTTCATCAGTGGGGACATGAATTGGAGCCATTAAATAAAAAACTACTGGGAGATAGTTCCATAATACTCGTAAGCTTCTCTTCAAAAAAGAAAATCTAAACAGACCTGGTGTTATGGAGCACATATTCAATCCTGCTATTCAGCCAGCAGAGCCTAAGAGGATCTTGCATTCAAGGGCAGCCTGGGCAACAGGGTGGCAAACAAATAAAAACATTGACAGAGGAAATAAAGAGAAGGAGGAAAGGAAAAGGAAGGGACCATCAAATAGGAATGTCAAACGTAACAAAAAATAAAGAAGGAAATTTTAGTTTTATAAAAGGGTTGACACTTTTCAAATTTTCTAGTATAAGTGTTATTAAATTATTTCATTTCTTCCTTTATAAAGGTCAAGAGATGCTTTTATATTCTGATAACACAAAAAAGCCTATCACAAAACCCAGAAAGGACACTTTCATCCTCTTCTATGCAAAAAGTTATAAAATAGCTCTGGTGTCACAAAAATAATTCATATCAGAGATCTTCTGAGATGAATCCCCAGAATATTGCTCTGTACACAGAGTAGTGAACTGCAGTGGAGTAAACCATCTGGAGTCTCATGAGCATTCATGGAAAAATCAAAACTAAAATTCAACTTCAGTTAACTATGAGGACAATGATCTGGTTACAAGGCAGTCAGTAACAATAGGAATGATTCTTCGAAAACAGCAGCAGAAAGAAAAGCTCTTGTAAGGATACAGTAATTCCGTTTATAAGTGGTGTGTGAGAGAATGCTATTTATCAACAAATGGCCCTTGTTTCTTCTCCCACTAGTTTCTTCATATCCTGTATGTAAGTTTCTCTCTGCATCATGGTAGAAATCCTATCTTGACATTTCTGTACATGCAGAACACTGCCTATAACACAGCTGTATTTAGGAATACAGGCATGGCCTCTGTTCAACTATTTCAACTGCCAAAGTAAATCACCCAAGTTTTGAATTGTACATAGTAAATCAGAAAAATAAAATTAACATAGGTTTCTCTGATAATAACAAGGCACAGACATATACTAGATAGAACAGTATTTTCAGTGTAATTTCAAGTATGTATATTAATGTAGTCAAGAATGAATTCACATTATTTAGTTCTAGTTTACTAATATTCTGTAACTGTCACAAAGTGCCTTCCTCCCACATGGTGTATTTTGCTAACTCTCTTACTGCTTCTTCCTGACAAGTGTTGTCTGACTGCCTAATCATTCAGTGGTGTCACAGCATACTGCAGTGGAATGGAAAGACAGGAGAAATAGAGTCCAGTCAGTCTTTTTCACTGCTTATTAACAGCCTTATTGGGTACTTAGGTGAGGTAGGAGGATAAAAGAGAACACCACATTCAGTTTGGAGAATCTAATGCCACGGAGTATTTGGTCATAAAAATAAACTCTTCAATTGTATCTCACTGTTCAATGGGGAGCTTTATTTCAGTATTAGAATGGACAGAAAGCCTTATATTCTGGACTGAATTGGTAATGTCTACTCAGGAGTTACCTTCATGTAAAGTATATTATAATCTTACCTCCCAGTCCAAATAGTCACAGACATCTTCAAAGTTAGTGAGCAGAGACACCGAGCAGAAAAGCCGTGGCAGCTCATCCCTTGTCATTGGTGGAAAACGGCTGTCTTTAAGGGCACTGTTGAAGACAGAACAGAGATTAAAGCCATTACTCGATGTGAAGGTTCGTAAGTTCAAATACTGACAATCATTTGAAATAGGTAAATAATTAAGAATCAGAAATGTATCAAAGGTGCAAGGGATCATCCAAGGTAGGTTTAGAAACCTAGAGATTTTATAAATCACTATTTGTCATTAAGTAGACTGTTTATTGGCCAAGCCTGTGACTACTTCAACTGTAAAGAGTGAATGTTCACTCTCCTAAACAAGTTTTGATGTCTCTCCACATTACTTGTAAAAGTAGAACATGCTTTATTTTACATTTGAGGAGAATAAAAACTAGAGTAGTGGAAACATGCTAGAAGGCCTCAGGATCAATGACTGGAAGAGGAAATGTATGTATGATCACACAGAGCTGTCTTTTTACATATACAATTACACTGAAAACATTAAAAAGTTAATCCAAGCTGCAACTTACCACAGAACAATAACTCAAAAAGATGAAATTTTTTCATCAAGGAAATAAAATCAAAGAAAATGACAATAATCATTCAAATCATAGACTAAAAACAAGGATTTCATGTGCCCAAAAAGGATAACGGAAGACAGGACTCAAGAACCTGGAACTACAAGAAAGAGGGCTCAGCTGTATAGCAGAGGTCTGATTAGGAGATTGTGAGGTCATTAACCCCATCAGTGGAGCTCTGAGTTTCTGCATACATCAACTCTGATTAGACCCTTTAATCAAGTAGCACTGTGCCAAACTCTGGAGACCCTTATAAAGGATAAAATGGTCTTCCTCTAAGAGTAGAAGAGATAGAGCAATGGTGCCCCCACCCCCACCATCTTACTTTCTCTTTGCTTGTCACACACCATGTTCCTTGTTTTTAAAGAAATCATTTCCTGGTTAAGCAGAACAGAGCTCTGATTATCTAACGTATAAGTGCAACTATTGAAACAGCATCCATAATCAAACAGTCTATATAGCAGCCAGACTTAGAAAACGTTCTCACTGCTTCATTCTAACAAATTACAAGCTCAGAAACATAACAAAGTCCACGGTCTTTGGAAATAACTTAATTCCCTTTTTAAGTGACTCATTACCAAATCCACTCTTCTTCCACGTTTTGGATTTTTGAAACAGGCTCTCATTATGCACCTTTTTTTTTTTTTTAACTTTTTCCTCCCTTCTTGACATTCGGAAACTTACTGCATTTATGTTTTCATTGCATTCTGGTGCTCCATCTATCCTACCATACAAAAGAAAATGTTCTCAGGAAGATGCAAAGATGTTATATATTTATAAAGTATCAACATCCATGTTATTCAAGAGGCCACGATCAACCAAGAAAATCAGGAAATTGCAAACTCGTACTCCAAAAGAAGCAGTCCACTATTTTACAATTTAGCAACATAAATTTCCTATGGCTTGGCTCTCCTTATTTTCCTCCTGACAAATAAAATTCTTAAAAATATTCTCAAGCTTTCATCCCGAGGCAAGTTGAAGACACACTTATATTTAAGCACCTCTTGTACACACAAATACGAGAACAAAATGCTAACACATTGTGGAGATGTATTCTTGGTGAAATTAAAAGGCCAATCATATTTTTCCATTTTCCTGTTAAAAAGAACAAAAAGAGAAAGAAACCTTTATACACTAGAACTATGTAAATACAATTTTTGGAATTAGGTAGAGGGTTTTATTGTTTTTAAGTATCTATGTTTTGGTAGAGTAAGTATGTTCATAATCATTAGCATCACCTCTCCCCAGAACTTCACTGACTCTTCACCTGAAACAGCACACTCATTAAACACTCATTTCCCACTCCTGTTTTTCCTCCAGTTCCTGGCATAAAATATAAGTATGCTTTTATAATTTCCAACAGTTGTGCTAGGATACATACCACTAGAGTTACCCTTTAAAAGTACACACTTTGGTAAGTTTTAGTATATTTACAGTTGTACAGCTAGCAGTGTTACTCAACATTAGAGTATTCCATAACTTCATAAAGAAATTCTCTACTTATCATCAATGAATCCAAGTTCTCTCTACTCCCAGTTTCCTGGTAATCATAAATCTACTTTTTCCTTTATGGACTTGCCTATTCTGACCATTTTATTCATATAGAACTAGCCATACAAAAAAGCAAAATTTATAAATAAAATAAAAATAAAGCCTTTTGTGTTTGGCTTCTTTCACTTAGCATAATGTTTCTGGGATTTCAGCTATAGAGCAGCATTTTATCCTGCCTATTATTTAATAATATTTCATTATATAAATAAACCACATTTTGTTTTTATTCGTGGATAAATGGGCATTTAGGCTGTTTTCCTTTTTGAGACTATTATGAATTATACTGCTATGAATATATATATAAGTTTTAGTAAGGACACAATTTTTTTATTTTTATTTATCTTGGGTACATATCTACAAGTAGAAGGATCATTAAGGTAATTCTGTTGAACTGGAGATGTGGCAGTTAAGAGCACTGAGTACTCTTTCTAGAGGACAAGGGTTCGATTTCCAGCACCTATATGAAGCTCACAACCACATGTAACTCCAGTTTCCCTCCAGGTCCATGAGACCCAATGCCTTCTTCTGAACTCTACAGGACACAAGGCACACATGTGGTGCACAGACATACATGCAAGGAAAACACACATATCAAATAAACAAATCTTTAAGATGAAGTATTTCTGTCTTTAACTTTGTGAGGAACTAGGAGTTCCCATAGAAAAGGCTAAATAACTGTACAATATATTAAGGTTCCCATTTTTTTATATCATCACCAATGCTTGTTGTCATTTGCTGTGTTTTTTTGCTTGTTTTCTGTTGTTATTTTGTATCATTCTGGGCCTGTTTTAAGGAAGATAAATTTTGCATCCAGCTCTATCTTTTTACTAAAACAAGACTTATAGTTAAGTTCTCAATACTTTGTGGTAAATTACATTGTTTGCTGTATTTTTTAAACTGACCAATGAAAGCATAATTCAAGCCCACTAAAATTCAATCCATTTCAAATGCATGAATATTTCTAGTACCTAAAATGGAACAAGTTTTTCTTGTGCTTTGGGGCCTTGCTGTTCAGTCACTCTAGGACTTAAGGGAAAAAAAGGTATTTAGAACAATAACTGAGATAACTGATAGAAAATGACAGTGCTGCCTCAGTACCCTAGGATTCAATCACAATGCTTCAAAGCTTTGGAATAACAAAGGGACATTAGTCATGATGGAAATCACCTGATTGTATCAAAGAATTCGAACAAAATGTTGGTATTCACATTTTTCTCCCATCTCCAAGTAACTTTTCATTCAACTTGTGAGCAGAGAAACATCAATGGCTCTCAATGCAAATTCCTAGAGAAATACACTGGCAATGAAAACCTAGCAAGGATTTAAGGGATTCTAAAGAGATAAAAATTCTGCTGGGGACACACCTCTAAACTGTCAGGCCAATGTGGATAGCTGATGCTCAAGAGAATTGAGCTTATCTCAACCAAGGTCTTTTTAGAATACACCATACACACTGTTAAACCTAGGGCTTTGGAGAGAATGGTGTGTTTTGAAGTTGGGCAATGACATATGAGGTGACTCAGCTAAGCTAAAAATTGAGGTAAACCTATAACCCAGAGTTTTAGGCTCAAGTCCAAAATTAGTATTCACACATTAGCCTTCACCTTTGAATAGATAATAGTTTTAAATTTGAAAACGAAATACTTGTCTTACTTTTTATTTTTTTTTTTTTTTTGGTTTTTCAAGACAGGTTTCTCTGTGTAACAGATTTGGCTGTCCCAGAACTCACTCTGTATACCAGGCTGGGCTGGAACTCACAGAGATCCACCTGCCTCTGCCTGCTGGGATTAAAGGTGTGCGCCCCCACTGCCCAACAAAGTTCGAGACAGAAGCAGATCAAGACTTCTTTATTTATTGTGTATTGGTATCCTGCCTGCATATATGCCTGTGAGTGTCAGATCCCCTGGAAACTGTTGTTACAGATAGTTGTGAGCTGCCATGTGGGTGCAAGGATTTGAACCCTGGCCCTCCAAAAGAGCAGCCAGTGCTCTTAACCACTGAGCAGCTCCTTACTTGGCATTTTTTAAATCTCAAACCTGTAGAGTCTCTGCCTAAAAGAAGATAGACAATCATTCAGTAGCATTCATTAGTAGCCAAATGGGAAGCATTCCTAGATTTCTTGGCTACTGGAAATTACAAGAATAAATTACTAATATTGTCCACTGAAGATATCGTATACCCAACAAGTATCTGCCAATTTAAATTCTAGGGAGTTTACGAAACAAACAGGAGGATTATGTAGTAAACTGATCATGAAATTTCTCTTTAAAATGATAGGAAGCCATTTTCAAATGTTTAAACAGTACTAGGGAAAATAACCAAACCATTTATGCACAACATCAGCTGGCTGCCCCATCAACCATATGATGGATATGAGAGGTTTAAACAGTAATTTAGTTCACATACCAAATTCAAATGTATTCAGTTTAATCTGGCATCTTCCCAAGAAGACATTTCACCTAATTGAGAAGCAGCATTAACATCTGTCAAAGTTAATATCTAATGTTAAATAGCACTTCAATGAATATATTAAGAAAATAAGACTTCAACTATCAAGGAATCAAGAGGTTTGTGAGAGTATCTGCTAAGAAGAAATAAAGCAGAGAAAAAGAGGCACAACATTAGATACTACAAGGCTCATCCTAAACAATATTATTGCATGCAACTGAAATGACTGACGCGCACCTGTCGAGCCATTCATTTGCTTCCTGAAACAGTCTGTTAATCAGTTAAGTAGTGGGAAGTTACTGAGGTGACAGGGCTTCCTATTATAGACAATCATTTTGGAGCATAAGTAATTAAATACACAGTTAAGCACTGCTACTGGAATAGATAAAGAGAAGCCAATGAAGTGTGCATGAATTTTTTTTAATTCTTTCTGAGAAGTTTAGGCCATTAGGAAATTCCTTGTTCTGCCATTCCCGGACACTGTGACCCCAGGAATAGAATGTATATGTGACACATTTGTACCACACAAACTTAGAAAACTAGAATCTTAGAACCACATCTGAAAATTGATACATAGCTTCTCTTTCTCATTGAGTAGCATGTTTTAGCATTTTTAAACTCAAGAAACAATGGGGCACAAACCAAAATTCAAACATGTTACTCTTATTCAAACTTAAGCATACTGCTGGCAGGGAAAAAAAAGGAAACCTGATTGTGGTAAGGGCTGTGCAGGGAAAAGAAATCTCCAACTCTATGTCATATGTATACTGCTGCCTGGATGTGAAGTCTTTATAAAGGCAACTTGCTGCTTAAGAAACATTTCTGTTGGTAAATGTTGATGCCCATTTTAGTATGGTATAATAATGGGCAATTCAAGAGGAATGGAGACAAGAAAACAGGGCTGGAATAAAAGGAAGAGGGCTGAAAAAAGAAGCGAGGAAAGGGAAATGGATGCAAAAAAAGTATACAAGGAAGATACCTAGAAAAGTGTCCAGTAGAGATGCACATGCAAAGGGACAAAGAGAAAACATGGAAGGGAGGATTAGATGGTCAGGGAAATAAAGGGTGGTACCTTCTGTAGGGTTTGCTATACATGTTTGGCTCCTATGAAATTCACAGAGGTTTCAAGAGTGCTATCACCCACTGGCCTTCTATTGGAATTCTTGGATTCTTAAAATGCCTGCATATATTTATATTATAATCTCAAACCATGAATGAAGAAATAATTGCTTAAAAAAACCCGTGCTCTTTGAGATAGCCATGGCTGCCCACCAGAAATCTCCAGTATCATAAGAATCTGCCTCTATAGGCTGCAAGCTTTTCCCTTATAAATTAGATGAATTGATTGCAATTTTGATTTAATGAAGGAAGATGAAAATTGCCAAATACATGATACCTAAAGAAACAGATGGCTAAATGTGCATATGGCAAATATGTCTCATTTCATCCTGTGCAATGTCCATGCAATGCTTTCTCTGTGGAGTTTCTGGATTACTCTACCCTGGTTTTGGAAACAATGAAAAATATTTTTTTTTTACTTTTTCTGATGAAAGTCTTTAAAATATATTCTTCCAGAGTAAATGGTAATTTAATTTTCACTGTATGAGTCAGGTTCATCTTTAAGACTCAATATGAGTTTGAGTCATTCATTACTACACACGATAAGAACAGTACTCTCATCATATTGAAAAGGAAAGGCTGTGTGGGCTTGGAAAACAGACTATAATATGGCCATGAGCAATTTCCATTTTGGCAAATTTAAAAACAAGATTAGTTCTGATTTCAAGTGACTGGAATACAATAATAAACTGATGCAGACTAAAATCTCCCAAAGAGCTCACCCTCATTTAAATTAGAGCACTCTAAAGGTGATTGAAGTTTTGTTTTGTTTTGTTTTGTTTTGTTTGGAGACAGGGTTTCACTATGTAACTTTGGCTAGCCTAGAACTTGCTATGTAGATGAGGCTGGCTCTGAACTTAGGGGTCTACTTGCCCCTGCCTAGGATTACAGGTGTGCTGGGATTCAAGGCATGCACCACCACACCCAGCTTATTAAATTTCTTGAGACAAGGCTACATGCCCAGGCTGGCTACTAATTCACAATATTACTGCTTTAGCCTTCCAAATGCCAAGATTACAGGCAAGTACCTTCATACTTGGCTCTAAATGCATTACTTCTTAAAATAGTTGGAATGTAAAAACTTTGTCTATATCCCTGAATGAATTATCTCTTTGCAGCCATCGAAAACAAGCCACTAATACAGCACCAAAAATACAAAATTGAAGTTGCAGTTAACACACCTTTTAAAGTTGTTTGGTTTTCTTGGTTTTTCAAGACAGGGTTTCTCTGTAGTTTTGAAGCCTGTCCTGGAACTCACTCTGCAGACCAGGCTGGCCTTGAATTTACAGAGATCCACTTGCCTCTGCCTCCCAAGGCTGGGATTAAAGGAGTGCACCACCACCACCTGGCTCACTCTTTACAGTTGGTTCTTTAGTCACTCTATAGGACCTTTACATTAACATGGTCAAGAGCTTGGGGTCCTAAAATCAGAATTCCTTGCATGTGGATATTGGCTCCATTGCAGATTACCTGTAAAATTACCTTAATCTGTGGAAGTTCTGTTTATAAAATGAAGATAATAATGGTACCTCTGTAGTCATTTATGAGTGTATAGTATGTTGAAAATGAAGGAAAATGAAACAAAGGCTTTGGAAAGCTACTTGTTAAAATCGTCCTATAGAGTGAGCCAGGTGGTGGTGGCTTTGACCATCTTAATGGGAAAACCTAAAGTCCAAAATGCTCCAAAGTCCAAAACTTTTTGAGCACCAACAGAGATTCAGAATGTTTCCGATTTTAGAGCATTTCTGATTTCTGATTCAGATCAGGTATAGTGAACACCAGAACACTGAAAAACCACATTTGATCTTAAGCACGTCAGATCCAGGACACTTAGCTTACAATAAGTGGATTACTAAATAACACATGGGTGTGTGTAAAACACCCATTAAAATAATAAATTACAAAATTCTGAAGAGGAATGATCAGACAAGGTTAACTCCCTTTTTGGAAAGATCTAACTACTGGTTTGCTGGTTGCCAAATGACCTAGGATTGTTGTAGGTAACTTTATAGAAATGAACCTGTTTCATCAAGTAAGGTACACCTTCTTTAAGAATTACACCAACAAAGAAGAATGTAGTCATATATTATATAACATTTTCTTGAGTATCCTGAACTAGATTTTTCCTAACTCTCTAGGGCAGATTTTACTTCTGTCCAAGAGATGTTATCAAGCAATGAAGTTTGTACAATGAAGCTCATTTTATACAATTAACATACACTAATATAAAGAAATAGTGCTCATGAAATTATAATCACTCTGTATTATTTTCTATCCTACTGGTTGCAACCTAAGAAAATGATCAGCATAAAGACAACTCCCTAAGAGGCAAGAGATGAGGAGAGTGAAAGACAGAGACCAATAGAGGCAGAGAGAGAAAGGGGACAGAAAGAGAGGCACGTGGGGAATAGGGAGAATCAGAGACCCCCAAGGGCAACAGCTTTCTTTCCTTAGTGGTTCCCAACTACTTGGGTTGAGCATTTACATCAGGAAAAAAAAAGGTTGGGCAAACATTCTAAAACTCTTATTCATTCTGTTGTAGAAATCTTAAGCCATGCCATTATGCTTAGGTTAGCTTATCTAGCTTTGGATAAACTGGTTAAACAGCTTAAGAAGATTGCTACAAAGAAACTGCAAGTGGAAAGAATCTACTTAACCAGCCAGTGTAAACTGAAATACATTGTAGGGTGCTAACTGTGAATGAAACCATGTGTTCCACTACCACACCAACCCAATGGTAAGATGACACCTTTCCTCAGAGTTCCTCATCTAAGTGTTATTTGTAACCCTCCAATGTGGAATGAATGGGAGAGTACTAAGGTCAACCCAATTACCAAATATTAGTAGGGCTTAAATGTTTTCACATATTCTAGATAAAACGAAAACGTCCTGAAAAGAATTTGTAATTTTTTTTCCCATTTCTCACTTGGGCACATCCCTCTTTGAAGCTGCTAGCTGACTTTTCCTATCAAGTTTAGAAGACTGGTCCTCATGTGCTTAGATGTTATACTTCGAGCTTTAACCACTAGAGTCAAGATTCATGGAGCATTTATTGTGAGCCAGGCACTGTGCATGGAGTCTTCTGTTTAGTTCTCAAAATAATCCCATTATATATGTGAAGAAACAGAAGTTGAGATTAAACTATTTGTGTGGGGTCGCAAAACAGGTGAGAAACAGACTGTCTGAAGCTGGCACTGCCTGCTTCAAAAGCCCCATTCGCTTTTGGGAACCAATAAGAATATGAGGCCAATAACCATGTATGTATGTATGTATGTATGTATGTATGTATGTATGTATGTATGCATGCATGTGTGTATACACACACACACATTTAAAATCAGTTTCAAGAATTTCCTCTTTCGGGGAGATTAACTAGAAGCTCTACGTCCAAGTGTGAGCACACTCTAAAACCATTGCAGTGAAAGCACTCACTTGTTTTCCTTTCTCCTCTTCCTTCTCCCATTTTGATCTTGGTGATTCAGAGCTGTTGCCACTGAAAAACATCTGTTTTGTCTAAACTTAATAAGTCTTATTAGTGGGATACTAAGCCTTGCCTTACTTATTCTGAAACCTTTCCACAGCTTGAAATTTAATCTGCTGGAAGTCATAATAGAGTTACCAAAGTACTAGGATTTGGACCTATCTAAACTGGTGGGCCTGTTTCTGATTTCTATCTGCTATTTGGACCTGAATAAGTTGTCTCATATTTGCCACAAATGTCATGTTATTTTTCTTCCACTTTTCCATGACAATCAAATCTATAATTTGAACTTCATAAACCACAAGACATGTGTTATTACTCTAACTTGTGTGCCTGCCATGTTAGAGCCGTTCAGTCTTACCTACTGATTTAGTGTCCTTTCTAACATATTGCCAGTCCTTGATGCTGTGGCTGCTGACAGAGCGCATGATGGTTTGTCTTGTGTGACCTGTTGGTAATTTTTATAGTTATCAGTGGCAGAGAACTAAAAGCAACTAAGGGAAGAAGTGAAGCTAACTACAAAGACCAGACACAAAGTGAGCTTGTGTGCTCTATTGTAAAGAAATAAAGAAGGGAGTGAGTGCTCTCTATTTCCTCATAATGTCTTCCATCTGTATTCCTCCTCCACTGTGTCTTTCTACATGTTTTCCTCTCTTGCCTGCTTACCCTACTGAGGTAAAGAAGGAAAAGCAGTAAAATGCTAGAAGGAAGACATGAAAGAAAATGCTGAATATGGGAGAAGAGAAGAGGTGACTACCAGACAGAGGCCCACAGTTGCCACCTATGACATTCTGTGTGCTTGTGAATACAGGTGCAACAAGCACCTGTGAGGCAGGTTTGTGCTCCTACATATTTTCCCACTGGTTCAAGATGACCTTTACCCTTCTGAACAGTTTTCCATGTTCTAGTTCATTCTCTGAGGAGACAGAGCAAAGTGAGTGGGGTTTTAAAGGAACCCTGATTAAGTAGGAAGGGGAAGGAAAGTAGCATGTCTTGTTCTCACAGCCTACCTGCTTTACCAAGCACTGTTAGCTGATGCCTACTACCCAGTTCATCTGTACTTGCTCCATGGCCTGTTTCTCTACAATATGTGCAAGTACACAAAAGTTCTTAAAATCACTGTAATTTGCCATCCGTTGATTTAATATAACTATTTTAATGTTGGCCGCCACAGGCTATCTTTGGGGTGAGGCATCCTTTTATGTTTGCTCATCCTTTTATTTTCCATGATATTTCATTATTTTTAAAGTATATTTACCTCTTTTAACATAGTTAAACCTTGACACAGTCCCATGAAGTAGACAGAGCTAATAATACATTTTGTTAGAAACTATAATAGAAAAATTCTAAGAACAAGTCCCCTATAGTCATGGGTTCAACCAAAGAGTACTGCTAGAAATCCTTAGAGAACATGTAGTCTTAAAGGGACAGTTGACTTCATATATCCAAAGTTACTCAGCTATCTGGCAGCAGGACCAAGACTCTACATACATCTCCTGACTTCTTCCTGTTTCCATTGAGTGTTCCATTCTTCTGCCACATACTACTTGATCAGCTCCATCCTCATCCAATAACATGCCACAGCAGATGTTTAAGAAACAAAGAGGAAACTGGTGCCTTTGGCACCAGGGAATAGCTAGAACAATAAAACAGTGAGCTGCCGCTCAGCATAACTCAATACTGTTACTTGTTAGCCTCCTGAGGCCAAGAACAACCTAGAAACTGAGGAGATAAGGGAATGGGAGCAGCAGGGTACCAGATGGCCATTGTAGTCCTAACTACTGCCCTCCTGCATTTCATATCCGCTCCTTCCTTTCCTGCTCCTTATACATCTTACACAGTGGGGTTCTTTCCCTGTCCTGCTCTTATCCAGTGGAGTTCTTTTCCTCTCCTGCTTGTCCCTTGCTCATCTTATCCTGCATTCCATCTAGTCTGATGCATCATTTCTCCTTAGCTACTTAGTTACATAAAGGATCATTCAACAGCAAAAGTTACATATTTTTAAAAGAAGACACTCAATTCCCTTTTATTAAAGACTAACAATGGCAGAGTCTTGTCCCTATGGGAAAAGCCACTGTGTGTTCTGGTTGTGTGTGCACAACTGTGTAGGAATATAAGCTGGTCAGGGCAAGATAACCTCAGTGCTCATTTTCAAGTAAATAGTAAAATGCCATGTGTGGATTCAGTACAGGGAAAATATGTGCTGCTCGATGTACTCAAGCTCTCTTGGACTTTAATCCATCCTACCCCCCAATCTTTTAAATTGGAACAGATTTTACTTCAGACCCTCCAATATGTTTAAACTGAGTCTGATAAACAGAAAAGGGTATTTCAATTCCTTGCTTCTTGTTTAGTTGTAGCTTAAGAAACTCAATTTTCAAAGGCAAAGACAAATTTTGCTAGTATAGTTTTCCATTCTTTTACCATCAACAATAGAATAACTCAATGAAAAGGTTTCCTACTTTGATTGTTTTCATGAGAAAAGCACAAAAAATATATTGGAAAGACTTCATAATATGCAGCTAAAATAGCATTTGCTGATTCTGCCCTATGACGCATTTTTGTAAAACCACAACTGATACTGAAAGGGACAGAATCCTCTGAAGGTAGGAAAAACGCAATGGATAAAAGTCATTCAACTTAAATCAAAATCACACGACAGTAGTGGTTTCATCTATAGCAGAATTTGCTACAAACAGGTAGTGGCTATAATGACTATGGGAAGCAAGGAATAACAAATGAATATGACTTATTTTAACAGATATTTTGAGTGCCTGCTACAGTGAAAGTACAAGACTGTATCTAGGGTCATTACCATGTTCTACTCAGTACTGTAGAACACCTTGCTTCATGGAAGTATCACTACACTGCAGTAACATGACTAGATTCGAAGGGAGTTGAAGTTGAAAAGGTCTTTTATTTGTACAATGTATATATTATAATTTAATTATACTCAAAGTGAATGGATATTATTCTTATTTTTGTTCACAGCTATACATTTACTACCTAACATACTGTAGCTGGTAAGTAGGTATTTAATAAATAAAATAAAAATATAGGAAAAGCAGCCTTATATAGCCTCATTTTAATACATATTTATTGATAATATAATAAACATTAAAATAATTGTGCTGTATATACTTTATTAAATGGTTAATAGTCCCTTAAATTCTTTTTTTTTTTTTTTTGGTTTTTCGAGACAGGGTTTCTCTGTGGCTTTGGAGCCTGTCCTGGAACTAGCTCTTGTNCAGGGTTTCTCTGTGGCTTTGGAGCCTGTCCTGGAACTAGCTCTTGTAGACCAGGCTGGTCTCGAACTCACAAAGATCCACCTGCCTCTGCCTCCCAAGTGCTGGGATTAAAGGCATGCGCCACCACCGCCCGGCGTCCCTTAAATTCTTTCATCTTTATATTTTTATGTATATCTTTTATTGCTCAGTTTAAAAACTACGCCATTTAAAGTTTATCTTCAGTTCTTAAAGCCATTAAATGATGTGCATTTAGAACGTGGTAACTGCTTTTTTTTTTTTAGTTTTTATTTAGATTACTGTGCATTCCAATGCCATTGTTTGGCGATATTTTTCTATCTGAAACTCACACAGTGTTATAAATAGATAATAATCTCCCATGATAGAATCAGAGTGGCTTTGATCTTACAAGCCTTTTCCCCTTGAGGAAAACATGAATGCTCGCATCCTGACGGTGCTTAACAGCATCTTATGCTTATGTTGCTATTATTACCACTTTGTTGTAGCATGAAACATATAGGGGCTCATAATACTAACCCACTTTATGCTTCTTACACCTTCTTATAAAGGGACATATTATGAATTGGATGAATCATAAGACATCAAGGGTAGGCACAGATGATAAAAGAAGTACAATGGTCTATTTAAGTGAACACAAGCCTGGAGGAAATCAGCTAACAATTCACATATACTCACACTGTTAAAATAAATCCTGTCGCCACTTCCTGTTCTCCGATGGATTTCATGTTAGCAAATGTCCAATGTCCAAAGGGAGAAAAGGTCTTGTTGAAAATCAAGCCTCTGAAGCCATGAGGATTATTTAGTAGGAGAAAGCAGGTTCTGTGGAAGATATGTGGGAACAGTGTACACCTGGCAGGACTTTCAAAATGTTGACTTGGAGGGTCTTACAACTCACCAGGCTCATGGGGGTTAAAGTACAAGCATGCACTGGCATGCATTCTATCAATCACATTAGACTTTAAAATTTCAAGGTCTGGTTTGCTTCTTTATGGAATAATGTTGGCTTAGAATGCTGCTCAGAGCCTGCTCCGCAGGTATGAGACCAGGCTATAGCACTTCATTTTCATCTGCATCTGCCATGGCCTCTCTGGAGCCCCATGAAACTAAAAGCCACTTCTTAGACTTTGGTAAACAACATTAAGGAAACTGAGTGAATATTTTCTGTGGATTTAACTTTCCTGGAAATAATTATCAATGATGGAAAACAAACTCTCCAAACAGAATGAAGTCTCATTAATTTAAACTCTACTATTTCAAAAAATTGGCCTAATTCAAACAGACCTTGGCTGAAGGTTTCCTTTAGCAAATCTGGAAAATAAGGATCCGCTAAGCAAATCAAGTCTGTAATTAAGGTTGTTAGTGGAATATAGAACTTGCTCAAAGAGAACAAATTAGTTTCCTGACTTTACTCATCTACAAGCATGATAACATGCTAATTATGAATCTTCTGTGTAGGTTAAAAATGCAGTTCTCTGGACAACCTTTCCTAGACAACACAACCTATTCTGAGACCTCTGTGTCACTAAACCAAGCACAACTAATTTTAAAATAAATATTTCATTCATTCTTTTTTTTTTTGATTTTTGAGACAGGGTTTCTCTGTAGCTTTGGAGCCTGGGCTGGAACTAGCTTTTGTAGACCAGGCTGGTCTCGAACTCACAGAGATCCGCCTGCCTCTGCCTCCCGAGTGCTGGGATTAAAGGCGTGCGCCACCACTGCCCAGCAAAATGTTATATTCTTCCAAAGCACGAATTTAATTTTTGGTAATATGAGGAATCAACAGAGCTTCCTGCATGCTAAATGCCTGACCTACATTGCTAGCCCAAACTTTTTTTTTTTTTTTTTTT
>JAQHUG010000075.1:3395608-3432552 GCA_028555095.1 Dicrostonyx torquatus
CCTCCCGAGTGCTGGGATTAAAGGCGTGCGCCACCACCCCCAGCCTCATTCATTCTTTTTGTATGAATTTTTTATTAATTAAAAATTTTTATTTATTTTACATCCCAATCGCAGTAATTCATTCTTCTTGCTTACTCTTATCTTCCTGCAACTGTTTTGAATTTGGGAGCTTTTACTCGCATGATGATATTACTAGCCACTTGCCTACTGTGCCAATGACCACTAAATTTATGGTTTATAATAGGTCACTAATAACTCAAAAAATAAAACTAAAACATCTGGACTGAGTTTGATTACTTGCCCACTATCTGAACCAATTAAACTTAATATATGAGATAGCTCTATCCACAAAAGAGAAAAGAAAGGATTATGTTCATGACGTTAGATGTCTCCATACCAAAACAAACAAAATAAAAAGCCAAAACAATGAATAAAATCCTTTGGAACACTGTATGTTAAATACTAAATATCTAGTCATTATAAAATAAATACCAACTAAAAACCCAATGAAGTATTGACCCTGCCCAAAGGAAGCATTCCTGGAAGTTGTTACTCCTCATGCATCTACACTGGCTCTCATTTCACCAGCACAGGGCAGTCTTCCAGTTCTCTACAACCACTCCCTCTGCAAGAATGGCTCGCTGCCTAGGAAGCTCTGTTACCCTGTCAAAAATATACATCTGGCCACCCTAACTATAGTGCTAGCTCTTGGATTTATACAGGTTTTCCTAAAGCACAAGACATACTAAACTAGCACATCATGGATATTTTACTAGTTTTGCTTCGTTGGCCAGGAAAGATGCCTCCTTTCCATATACAGAATTGTAAACCACAGCGATTTTTTTTTAAAAAAAGGCAACAAGATGTCCTGTTTCTATGGAAACCCTAAAAACACCAGAACCAAATGTGTTTGCTTAAGAAAATTTGGGACACTAAAATTGATAGGTATCCTTTCAAAGGCCTATATAAAAATACTGAATAAAATAATCACAGGTCAATGTTCCAACAAAAGTAAAATGCTAACCAGTAAATTTTATAGAGGGGAAAATTCAAAATGGTTTTGGGCAGGAGAGTCACAAAGAATCTCTGTTCTAAATGGAAGCATCTTTATGCTTTGAGTTAATCATTTAGGTCTGCTCTGTATTATCAATTCAAAAATCATCTAGAACAGGACATCATAAGCTTGTGACCCTTGTAATGAGACTTTCTTGAGACAATGTTTCCAAGATAGTCAATATATGCAGGGCACAAACCAGCTACTGAGCTGTTCCATTTAGGGGTTGCTTTTCTACAGAGCATTATAAAAATCAGTAAAACTAAATGTGGACTACACATAGATATTAAAAATAAATATAGCTATAAATATTACTCTTCAGAGCTAATCGACTACAACAGGTCAGCATTAAGTAATCTGTTACCTGGAAATGGTACTGTTTTAACAATGTGCATAGTACATCCATTCTCTTTTTTCACTAAATTTCAGGAATTTCCCTTTAGAATATGTGTCAACATCTGCACTTAATGAACCATCTTTTTTTTCTTTCTTTCTTTTTATTTTTTTGCAGAACCAGCTATTCATTTGTCCTATATTAGATGACCTCAGCTGGTTGCTGGAATGTTATTTTTCTTTGTTAATGTACATTGCTACAATGAGGGCTGAGCTCTGCCTCCAGAAGACTTTCTCCATCTTCCTTTCAAGAAGATCTAAAAGTCAAAGTCAGGAAGGCCAAGTGTCACTGGGCACCACTCTAAATACTAAAAAGGACCCAATTCTTTGGCTAGAATTCTAAATCATCTAAAAGGTTCATACTTAGGACATCACTCAGCTACAATGTAAAAACAGATCATATAAGCTGGAATCATATTCACAAAACATCTGGAAAGTTCCCCAAGGGAGAACAGATTACTCAAACGTATTGCTAAATAGATGGAGTAGAAGACACTGACTTTTATAACAATCGAACTGTAGTCTCCACTGTACTACTTTACTCAAAGGGTACGCGAGTTACATTTAAAGAAGTCTAGCGTCTATTTTAATTCAAACACAAAACTCAGACATACTTAAATAATAAACAGATATATTAAATTACATAACAACCACCCAGGGGTTACAAATATTTATTTCCTTATAGATTTCTCATCCACAGATGTACTTTTGGTTAGAAAACTTTTTCACGGTTCTGCTGTATTTTAACAAATGTCCTATCATGTGGAGGCCAGAGAACAACTTTGTGGAACGTTTTCTCTCTTTCCACCTTTACATCGGTTTTTGGCATCAAGCTCAATTTGTCATGCTTGCATGATGAGAAATGATTTTGCAAATCAGCCTTCCCCTACCCTTTACAAAAGTTATTTTATCTATAACCAAGAAACTAATTCTGTTTTTAAATTACTTTTTACGTTTTAGATTATAACATAATTATATTATTTGCCCCTTCCCTTTCTTTCAAATTCCTCCCATAGACTCCTCCTTGCTGTCTTCCAAATTCACAGCCTCTTCTTTCATTAATTTTTGTATGCAGACACACACACATACACACATATGTGTAAACAACCTGTTCTAACTGTATAATGTTACTTATATGTAATTGTTCATTACATATAATGATCATTTGGGTTGATCATTTGGTATGGGCTAATCAGTTGGTGTGCTCTTCCCTGGGGAAAACTATTAAAAGGCTAAATAAATACTATTTAAAAATCTCACACATGCCAGGCAGTGGTGGTACACTCCTTTAATCCCAGCACTTGGGAGGCATAGGCAGGCGGATCTTTGTGAGTTCAAGGCCAACCTGGTCTACAAGAGCTAGTACCAGGAAAGGCTTCAAAGCTACAGAGAAACCTTGTCTCGAAAAACAAAACAAAAACAAAACAAAAAACCCCTCACACGCAGGGAAGGAGTAGAAGGGAGGGGGAGGGAACAGGAAGAGAAGGGAGGGGAAACTGGCTGGTATGTAAAATAAATGAAAAAATTTAATTAAAAAAAGAAAAAGTCTCACACACATAAGTGTACACTTTTACATAAAAGATAAATGTTGAGGACCCAGAGAGATGCCTCAGTAGTTTAGAGTACTTGCTCATCTTTTAGATGACCTGAGTTCAGTCCTAGCATTCACACCAGGAGTCTCAGAACTGTCTATAACTCCAACTCCAGAGGATCCAATGCCTTATGGGCACTTGCATTCATATGCATAAACACACACACATGCATAAGCATGCACACATATGCACACATGCATACACATATATACTTAAAATTGGCAAAAGATAGCTCATAATAAATTCAAAATGTTTTTGACATTAGAAGATATTGCATATTTGTATCATTGTGTCCATCTTTGTTACTAATATCTGTCCTTTCCAATACATCTTATATGCGAGTAACCAGAGACATCCCTGATAGCCTTGTTCTGCTCATATCTTCCAATGGCAATTCAGTGCCTTTACAGTCTAACACTATCTCCCTGTCTCCACTAGAGGCCAAGCCATGCAGCATTACTTAAAATTCTTCCCTAAATAACACATACTTTTATTTGGGGAATATGTTAGATCAAGATAATTTTTGGATATAGAATGAATGTCCTGTCCATATCCTCACCCTTGGATGATGGAACTGAATCTTGAAATGTCCACAGAGATTCAGCTTTAAAGTTCAGTCCTGAAAACTGTCAATTTATTGAGCCTCAACTAATTCCTCCCACTTCCGTTGGCACTGTACCTCTACCTAAAGTGGACGTTTTTACTTTCTTCATCATAGAGCTTGTGTACGTATATACACAAGTATTCCTTTAAAACTGCCAGCTCCTTGAAGGAGAACATGTCCTGATGGTCACCATTGGTAGTGCTATGGAATACTTAGTTCAGATATGTTTTCAGAATTAAGTGTTCACAAAACATGAAACTGAAATGAATAAAAACCTTAATTCAGTCTGATGTGATTAAGGAGCAAAACCATAAGGATTTATGAAAAAGTCTGTCTTTAACTACAGCTGTGTTGTTATAACTGCTGCATATTTAGAGAAAACTGAATGCATCTTTCAATCAAGTTTTGGAACTATAGTAACTATTCTGAGTTGGAATTACCTTATTAAGAAAATAAGTAGAAAAAGAAAAGGAGAGCAAGCACACTAAAATCTCTACTAACATGATGCCAGCTGGAAACTAAAGACCTTTACAGTAAATCCAGCTGTACGAGTTCAACCAATAATCTTCAAAGGCCTCTTTTTTTTTTTATTAAAGTCCAGAATATAAAGAGGGCAATAGTAAGCTGATAAATGAAAACCAACTAGGAGCCATGTGGAAAGTGTATTAGCACTAACCCACAAGCTGCTCTGTCTTGAGCTAGGTTTCCATCTTCTCCCACTGAAGGGCAGAGACCTCATCGCACTTCATTTCTGGGCCTGGCAAAACTACAACTTGCAAGTGCCTGACTGCTGGCAATTGGTAAACACAGTCAATCCCTTCTTTCTAGATAACCCCTCAAATGTCTTGCATTCACAACTTTTGTACCAGATGTTTTGCTGAAATAAATTCAGTCCTATCAAATGAACACCAGAAGGCTATTTTCCCACTGCATCTCAGCCTTATTACTTTAAACACTCCTTTAACCCCCAAACTGTTTTTTCACCACACAGACATTTACTGTGTGGTGCTTATTCCACAGGGAATGAGGAAGAAAGTCAAGTTCAGAGTGGGTGGGACTCTTTGGGGAATGGATATTATCACAATTAATGCCTGTAAACAGGAGCTCTTAGAGGCTGGATTTCAAAAGGACTTTTTCAATTTGCTAAATTCAATGATAAAAATGACTCAATCACTAGCTCAATTCCTCTTTCCTAGGAAAAAGATATTAAGTAAAACTTCATTTGTTGAATTAAAGTTTTATTTCTGTACCAACACAACCTAAGTGCTTTAATACATTAGTAAAGTTAAACATATTAGTTTGCTACTAATAAATGGCAAATAAGCCTCAGGTGGCTTGCTTAGAACTTTAGTCCTCCAAAATTGTTCCCCTAGCACAGAAAGGTCATTTCTGAAAAGCCACCCTCGCCTACTCACTCAAACTTTGTAACACAGAAACTATAAACAAAATGCCACAGAAATGGCGTCCTTCATGAGGATTCAAAATATACAGGTAGTCTTCTGCAAAACAGTTCTAACAATGGCTTTATAGCATCTTCTCTTACAAATGTTTATGAGTTAGAACTGTGTCCTATAGTGTACACATGTGCGCGCATGCGCTCACACACACACACACACACTGTACTTACGGCTTCTCTTCCAGCTACTGCTCTTTGTCATTCATCTTATGTGGAGATTACATACAGGTTTTTTTTTTCTTGAAAGAAGATTTCAAACTTGTATTTCAATTGCCTCATTTTTAGACTAGCACAACTTCCTTACTACAACAAGACTATCTAAATGTGAAACTGAGTATCCCCAACCTTTATTAAATAACTGATACGGTTATAACACAATGAGGTAGAATGTCTGTCCATGATTTAAAATTATAAGCAGAAAACAAAATATAGATACTTATCTATTCCAAAGTAAATTGCTACAAATGAAAAAAAGCTCACTTTTGCAAACTGATTTATTTTCATATGACATACCTAACACGTATTTTCAGGTTTCTTTGCTTCACACATCTCTAATATGGGATTACCGTTCCCAGTGCTTTAATTGCCTTAACCACCTTATAAACAGATACTTCAATTTACTGAGACAATTGGCTCTTAGTCAAACACTTATTTTGGTCTATACCTAACTCCTAACAGTTAACTAGGGAATGTAAAAGTGTGAAACATTTGAAATATTTGTTCTTGGGAGGGGATAATCAACCTCAGTAGGGAACACAAGCATGCAAGAAATGAAGCAGGCAAGATGAAGCAAGGGCTGTAACACAGGCATATGTGGTGTGAGGTGAGCACACAAAGGAAGGAACAGTAACTCTAGGAAGTGTGGGGGGGTAGATTTCAAGGTGAATCCTTTGGGAAAAAGAAAAGAAACTTTACACTATAAAAAATATAAACAAAGCCACAAGTATTTACTTATTTATGTGCTTTAAGAAACCTTGAGTTTCTTTCAGGAAATTGTGAATTGAAAATGGCATATGCCTTCTACAAGAAGAGAATAGCAACAACCAACTCTGACACTTAACTATTTGGCAAAAATACCACTGTACCCTTTACTTTAGCCTATGACTCCAGGCTACAAATGACACTTAAAGTCGTGGGCTGGAGCACTTCAGTGGTGGGGAGGAAGTGATATGCCTGTCCTGGGCCAGCACATCCTGTGCAGCAAGCAGAGGCTGGGGGGTGGGGTGGATGTGGAAAATGAAACAAGCAATATGTTCTGGGAAAGAGAATTAAGACTCCTACTGAATCTATGTACTAGCTAGCAGTTTCAGGGGAGCATTGCTACAGTTATAGTGCTTTGACTCAGCCAGGACCAGACTCATCCTAGGTCTCAGAGACTTTTCAACCTGAACCCTAAATTCACACCTTTGAAGTCTTTGTTCTTAGTTATGATCTGGGATCCACTGGTGATTCACACACTGATCCACTGCTGTGAACAGAACACTCTGGAGAAGCTGATTTTGCTGACCCTGTCACCAGAGGCTGGTACTTTCTCTTGTACAGCCACATTAGCCTCAGAATCCACATAACTGAACAGAGAAGTTCAGCTTTATGAAGGTTTCAGATGCAGTCAGTCATGTTCAATACTGGCAATACTCTGGTAAGCCAACCGTTCTTGAGGCCAAGGGAGGATCCCTTGAAGACCAAATAATTTTGGTCTTCATTCAGACACTTGTTCTATTAACTTAAAGATAGTTTGACTAGTTGTCTAGAAATACAACTTCTAGTAAAATATCCTAAAATGCTAGGATATTGCTGACATGAAACTTAAAATTAAGAGTAGACGCCCAATCAGACAATAGGAACACATCTTATTTTGACAAGAAACGACAACTAAGAAATAGCAATACAATGATTCACTGATAATGTCTTCTGGAAAAGCAATTCTGAGACAGGAGGGGAAACTATCAAAATATAAAATGAACTCACGCTGACTGTAATGTTGCATGTCTGTAATCCAAGCACTTGACTTGAAAGATTGAAGCAGAAGGATCATGGATTAGAGGCCAGCCTTTAGGTGCAGGTACATACCTACATGTTTCATACCTACATGTTTCAGAAGCCACTGATAGAATCTACACACCCATCCAGCAGGAGATGGCACAACACCCCAAATTCCTGAAAGCTGAAAAATGGACAAAAACAAAGGGACTGTAAAGAGGGTCTGGAGGATTAGATTTATTCCAGAAAACTTCATATAGGGATGTACAGGCCACTCAAGGGAATGTTGGTGCTAGCAGGATTTTCTCACAGGGAAAGACTCATCTTCCAGTTCTGTCAGGTTGCCCTCACAGCAATATCTACAGATGAATATTCTTGCTTTTCCATTCACCTTTTCTATAAATTGCAACTCTGCTATAGGCAAGGCAGAAACAAATTGAGAGTTCTTTTCCTTCTTGATTCTGACTAAAATGGTAAATAAATTCACAGTTTTTCATTTTTCTTTCTAACACAGTGACATGAGTACTGCCTGGTCTCACTGCTATCCTAAAAGAACAAAATGCTACCATTTTTTGGCCTAGCATCTCCAGCCACTTGCTGGTTTTGCATTCAGAGCAGCATTAATTTGCCATGTTGCCATGAGCAAGTATGGAAACCCTGAATATGTGAAATGACAGTATCATACACTGGTAAAATTCCTTAAAATTCTAAGAAATAAGTAACATGAATAATGTTCCCCCAAAATCTATCAATTTCATTAAAATTATAGGAATATGTGAATAAAAATAAAAAAGATGCTTTCACTGCCAAATTTAAAAATATCTAGCCTGACAACAGGGTTCCACATATTTGATTTGGTTCAAACAAAGAAAAGTTCTTACGTGGATCAGGAGAAAACCCAGAGGATGTTCAATAATATATTTCTAAGGTTTCTGTTATTCTTTAACTCAGTAATTTAAAGACAATCCATCTATAAAAATACTACTATAATTTTAAGTATTTTCATTTCTCTATTACTCTTCAAATCTCTGATAAACAAAACATTATTCAAAAATGATTCTTGTACATCTAAATATGGTAAAAAGAGGTATAAGCTTGATACCACATATACACAATTCCTCCCTGAAATCCATTTTTTTATTTTTCTGAGGAAAATGTCAGTCATAGGTACATTTATGTTCCACTTATGAAAGTGTTTCTTCTTTTATGCTAACTTTTCTTAAGAGACAAATTACAAGGCAAAAAGGGAAGAAGAAAAGAAAATGAAAGCAATGTGTGACCTAAATTACCTAGAAATCTGGGCTATTTACTTATAATTTCTAAAAAAAAAATGGACTAACTTCTGACTCTCCAAATGAGGCTTCCATGTGACTAGTTGTAGAGAAGAGCAGAGTCAGGATGACTCTGCACAGTTCCCCTATGGGAAATCTTCCCCCAAAGCCTTCAAAGTCATAGATTTCAGAGTTGTACCTTCCTAGAACTTGAGGACTGAAGTAGTATTCCATGTAAATCTATTGAGGTCAGCTGCACACCTTACATAGAAAGGGAAATCAAAGTGTTTAGACTGAGATTTCTAATGAGAAGCCAAATGAGAAGCTCTGACTGGAGTATGGGAGTTCATAAGACCTAAATTGAATAAGCAGATTGCTGTGAAGAAAAAAAGCATATTTATGGAAATAGTACCTTGGGATTCTACAAGACAACCCAGAAAAAGAAATTACACTGGAATAAACAAACTGGGGATGCAAGGGAAGTTGTAGGAAACTAGGAGTTGAGAAACTGAATGCCCAAAGGAGAAGAATGCTTACTCAAAGACTTTTTTCATCTGACATGAGACTGGAAGATTAGTTGAGTGAATGAAGCAAGAATCTATATAAAGAGGAGGGAGTGAAGTTATTGGAAGGAGAGCCGTGTAGGACTGTGTTTTGGAATGCAAGTTTTGGAGTTTGAATCCAAGTTAAATCTAGGTGCTATTGTATATTTGCTGTTTTTCAGTAAAGTTGAGTTTTCCTAAGCCTTGGATTTCTCCAACTATATATAACATAAGCAAAATGACTTCAACTTGATATGGTTTCCAAAGAGATTAAACAACGTATAAGACACTAAGTAAAGGTCCAGTACACAGAAAATAAAGGTTATTACTATGATTAAAAAAAATAACTATTACTATGTTTAAGACATTGTTTTTATTATGCATTTTTATTAATACAATGTATATTGATCATATTCATGCCCTCAGTCCTCCTTCCCATATATCTCTGGGTATGGGACCACCGCTTAGAGTGTGGTTAACCTACCAGGAGCTACACCCTTAACAGAAACTGACTCTCCCCCTCCCTCAGAAGCCAGCAACTGTCAATAGCTCCTGAGGAATGGAAGCTTGTGTACCTTTCCCACTATTGAAGATATTTTTGATAAAAAGGAAACCTACCACAATAAACAAGGTTTTTTTCAAGTTTTTATAATAGCTTCTATTACTGCAGGTTTAAAAGATGATTATATTTATTTAGTGTGAGTGTGTACACACACACACACACACACACACACGTGTAGAGGTCAGAGGACAAATTATAGTGGTCAGTCATCTCCTTTTACCAAGTGGGTCCAAAGAATCAAATTCAGGTCATTCAGCCTGGAAGCAAGTGTCTTTACTCACTGAGCTATCTTGCTGGCCTAGACTCTACACTGTACGGAAATAATGGCAAAAAACATGATGCAGGGCATGTAGCTTGAGAGTTAGTCTTTACATTATGAAATTATTCTTTTATTATAGCATTCCTTGAAATCACATACATCCTATATAAAACTAAAATACATAAATGTGCATACCCATATGTCTTCTATCATGTAAATATAGTCCAAGACAGTGTCAGGAGGCCTGTGTTCTACCTCTAGTTCCAATTCTCTGCCATGAAGTTTTAGGAAAGCCGAAAGATATAGTTGTGGTTCTAGCTTGAAATCTCGGGATTCTATTGCCCATCTGACTCTAAAAGTTTAAGATAGTGAAAAAAGTTGTGAGGGCAAGAGCTTCAAAGGTAAAAACAAGGGGTCAGTTAAAATTCTTATGGATGGGTAGAAGGAAGTCAATTGTAAAACTTTTTATCTTACCACTCCTAAACTTCTGAAGATGAGGATATTACTCAGAGGTTAAGTTTGACCACTGCTAGTTAATATGGCTTTCATGAAGAAGTATGTGCTACCAGCAGTCTGTGGCTTCTGGCATTCAAACTAACTGGTTTCTAATAAAAGAATAACGAAGCAAGGTTAGAGGTGTCCAAAAATGAAATGGTCTACTTAGCTGGCTGTGAGCTCCAAGTCAATGGAAACAACTGAGACAGAAACTAAATGCTCATCACTTGGAAGATTTAAAAGCAAATCAAATAAGGACTGGCCCAGAAGACTTCTAAGGGTCTCTTTCAGCTCCATGGTCCTACAGCAAGTATCAGCTGATATGGAGCTTCTTCCATCACTTAAAGCTATTAAGATGAGATAATCAGTCTTGTGTTAATCTGCTCTGTAAAAGGTTCTGTACCCAGTTCCTGTCCTACAGTTCAATCAAACTGCAACTGGCCTTAAACCAACTCTTCACTATCAATTAACTTCAGTATCTCTTATTGGCTCAAGTACATTGGCAGCATTGGAAGGTAACAGAAGCCAACAGAGGCAGATACAAAGGAAAAAAGTAGACATGGGTATCAGGACCAAGTAAGGTTGCTACCAAGCAGTGAGACTGGTTTGTGTTTATTTGCTTTGACGTGGCTTGGTAAACTACCATTAAGGGCAATTTTATATCAGAGAGACAAACATAAAGTCAATAATGATAATCTGGTGGGTTAAATATTTACAATAGAGGCCTGAACAAAGTGCTGTGGGAACACAAAAGACTAACCAGTTTTGCTGAGGAGTGTCAAAGAAATTTCATAGAGGAAGTAACAAGCAAGCTGGGACTTGAATTATGAGTAGGAGTTGACTTGGTGGCAAGGCATGGCTGGCAGAGGAAAAAAAAGGTTCAAAGCCAGAAAGACCTGAAAGAACATACATAGAAAATGGAGAGTAACCATGCATATCTGGATTGTGAGGTTGCAGCTGGGTAGGGTATGCTGCTTAGAAGAATGAGCCTTCTTCTGTACAGCCAGAGGGAAAGAGTGGCTCCTTTAAGCAGTGCCATAGATTGGGTTAACACAGCAACTCTGGAGACTGCTCTGAAATGGTTTTGACGGGAAGCATGTGAGCCCCATGAGTCAAAATCAGAGCCTTGAGTAAAAGAGTGGCATAAATGTTTGAGGTCGAGATAGCGAGAGATGAACTGAGAACCCACTTGATAGTGCAGAACCAGCTAAGACTATTGACTGGTGACATTTTGTTCCGTGTGTGTGTGTGTGTGTGTGTGTGTGTGTGTGTGTGTATGTGTGTGCATTTAAAGGAGGATTTCATAAACAAAAATCAGAGGGTGACAGATTATATTGTCACTGATTTATTTTTTTAATGATGGTTTTGTCTTTTCATACAATAAGAACTCCTGCTAATAATTTACATGTGCAAGAGATAAAGGAAAACCTAAATTCCTACAAGTATATTTAAAATTTTATTTGTTCATTATTCTTATTATTTAATTTCAGATGTAGAACCAGAATGTGCCGATGCTATATATAAATATGCCTCCTAATTTTCACAAGAAACCTACCACACTGGTATCATCTCTACTTTACAACTGAAGAAACTAAGACACCATAGAAGTTCTTTAGCTTTTCTAATTTCACAAAGGTAAGGACCGGGGTAACCAGCACCACAATGCAGTTACTGCCTGCTCTGAAACTCCGGCTCTTACATGATCTCACATAGCCTCTTTTCTTAAAAATCAAATATCAAAAACATGTAAATTAACAGGCAAATATTGTTATTATCAATCAGAAAGACTAACACCAGAGCATTCTAAGTTATTTACACTGAGACATAAAGATAGTCAATGAGGTAAGGACATTGCTATCTGGGAGATCTGCCTGGGTTGAGAAAATGGCATGTGCAAATGCCCTGAGGAAAAACCATGCTTAACACAGTCCAAGAAAAACGAAGAAGCCCTGGAGGGACAAATGAAGAGCAAAGCAGAAGATTAGGAGAAATGGAAGCAAACAGAGCACTGTAACATTGTAGAATATTAATTTTACTGAGTCAATTACAGATTTTATAATGATATTGGCTTTTACTCTAGGCAGAAAAGAGTAGACAGAAATCTTGTCTCAGAGGGAGAGGCTAGCTATGCCAATGAGTGTCTGTGGCTACACTGGCTAATGGGTAAAGTATGCTGCTCCTAGCAATAATAAAACCTATCAAGTGGGAGAGGCAATTGCACAGAAGGGCACACAGTTTGAGACCACAGACGCCCACTTTAGTGAGCTGCTACCTGAGGCACAGGAACATCTCCACCCACAATAGAAGAGCACTTTAAAATGTAGCCTTTTAAGATGTACTTTTAAATGAGAAGCAATTGTACTTGATGGATTTTGCACACTGGTAAATTTAATCTAGTCCCACTGAAATATTTAACAGTGAGACTACACTCACTAATTCTAGCCACTACTCTCTCCATTAGAGGTGGGAACTCTGAGAAGTAATAAACAATTTCTTTGGGATTTGAAGTCCAGATTTTTTTTTCCATAGTATTTTCAGGCTTGTTGAAGACCAACCTACATTCTCTGTTTTCCTTCTACTCCAAAAAGTGAAAAACCTTTCTCCCCAAAGTCATATTGGCCCTCTTAAAAGAGCTTTCAAAAATAAATCACTAAGTTTTAATAGGCATACTTTTTCTTACAGAATCAAAGCAAATATTAACTCTTGTAAAGATGGTTCAGTGTTAGAAGTCTTACTGTAGCCTGTCAGATATCACGTTTGGGTTTTGTACTTGACCGTGCACAAGCTCTTGCCTGAGCTTTACCTGTCAACTACCTGGGCCTGGGATACAGGATGCTATGTGGAACAAACAAAGCAAACTGCCCGAACTGGAACTTGAACCAATGACCTTATTAGTAACCTAAGTCTAGCCTAGTGATTGTTCACTCCTTTTCACGTGCAATCATGCCTCGCTATTCCAAAGACTTCTCTGGATCTAGTTAAGCAAATCAGTTCCCCTTATCTAGGGAGTATCAAAAAGTTATCTTATAAGAATGACTTAGGTTAAAAGCAGTTTGAAAAGTAAAAGGAAATTCTCTGCCCTGTCACTGCCAAAAAAGTGGCTACCATTGGAACCTTTTAAGCTGACTTTGTGGAACACATAAAGCAGGCATACAGGTAGCTGGGTATAGCAACAAGAAATTGAGCTCTTGGAAATCCCTGCAATTAAAGCTTCTGTAGAATTTTCTATATGAATTGTTCTTATTTTTTCTCTTTTACTCTACAGAAGGACACAAATTAGTATTTCAATGTGGCAATGTTTAAAAAAATTGGGTGGTGGTGGCGGAAATGGGGACAATATATGCTAATCTCATTTAAACAATGTTCCTACAGTTTGAATGTGGATATACAGGTTCATTTTTGTGAGCTGAGGTAAAGTTTTAAAATTAATAAAATGGGGCTGGAGAGACGGCTTAGTGGCTAATAGTACTTGTTGCTCTTGCAAAGCCCTTGGGTTTGTCTCCCAGAACCCCCATAGTAGCTCATAACTGCCTGTAATTCAAGTTCCAGAGAATCCAATGCCTATTTCTGATATCTCCAGGCACCAGGCACACTCATGTGGTGCACATATTTGTAGGCAAACACTCATACACATAAAATTAAATCTAAAAAAGTAATAAAAATGTTTTCTGATCACAACACCAATATTAGGCAGCATTTTTATATTCTTCATGTTAAAGATTTTTAAATATACGAAGAAGTGTGCTACATGATTTCTCTCCACATATATATGTATACGAATATATGCATATAATTTATTTTGTTAACTAGAAGCAATTCAAACAATGCAGCTCTTTGGTACCTTCATTTTATGCCCAATATTTGTGATTTGTTTAAAAGTGAAAATAAAATGTAAAAACATCTGGAAGCTGTTTCTAAGAAAACGATATTCTTGATGCAACATGAAATGCTAACACAGTGTTTGGCCTTGGAAAGACAACAAACTGTTATCAGCAATAAAAAAGAATTTTCTTCCAGTGACTGTTACTTTGAATATACACATATGAAACACTTTACAGTCTGAGAGAAGGGCAAGGATCACAGAGAAAAACTTTCTTTTTGCCTTTTAAGGAAATCTTTTCGAAAGCATTTCTCTTGCTCAAAAAAAAAAAAAAAACAAAAACCATAGCTAAAAATTTAATATGAAATTGCCACACCCAAACCTCAACATTTATTATTTTAAACCACCCAGATCACTAGAGGCATCGCTCCTAGCCACCTCCCCCCATCCCTAAATGTGGAAAAAGTGTATTGTTTGATCAGATTCTAGAATAATCACTTTGAGCTTACATCAATATGTCTATTTTATTCTTCCCGAAGAGCAAGACACAAATCTGTTTTCTTGTTGGTGAAGGTGCTACCAACTCAAACACTTTAGAACCAATATTTATCACTGAAATATTCAGACCAAATAAATCCACTTTTAAAGCCAGCCATGGAGGCACAGGTCTGTAATTCCAGATACTCCAGAGACTGTGGTAGGAATATCATGAGTTTGAGGCTGGACTGTATACCTAAGAAGACTCTGTAACTTCCCCTAAAAAACTAATATATATATATATATATATATATATATATATAAAGTACCTAAGTATAATTTTAGGCCTCATTTAATACAATAATGCCAGATTCTATTCTATTCTAACATAGCTTTACCATTTCAATATTTCATCAGAAGAAATGATGAGACCTCTGAATTCTTAGAAGAGGAGGTGAATATCAGCTTATACTACAACAAAATATGAATTAACTTTAATGTAAATGGATCAGAGAAAAAAACATTAATTTCTGTCATCATCTGTCAAACAACAGGATTATGATTTAACTTAGTTCTAGATATTTTTTGGTAGTGTGTGCTTGTATTTGTATGTGTGTGTATGCATACTTATGTGTGTATGTGTATGTGTACACATTTTTTGAAATAAATTATTTAATCTTGAAAAATTTTATGTGTATGAGTGTTTTGTCTGCATATATGTGTGTTGCCCATGGATCCTAGAAGAGTACTTCTCTAGAGCTGGATTTACAGATGATTGGGAGCCACCATATGGGGGTTGGGAATTGAACCCAGGTTATCTGGAAGGGTAGCTATTACTTTTAACTGCTGAGCCATCTCTCTAGCCCAACACAAACACTTTTACAAGTCTTTTTATTTCAAAAGATTTTTTTCATACTAAGTTCATTTCCCCTTTTTAAAATATGATGTGCTGGGCAAGGGATATATGCCATTAATTCCAGCTGTTAGAAAGCAGAGGTAAGTGGCTCTTTGTGAGTTCAAGACCAATGTGTTCTCTTTTACTTTGTATTTTTTTATGTTTTTGGTTTTTCAAGACAGGGTTTCTTTGGAACTTTGGAGCCTATCCTGGAACTTGCTCTGTAGAAGGCTGGCCTTTAACTCACAGAGATTCACCTGCCTCTGCCTCCCGAGTGCTGGGATTAAAAGCGTGTGCCACCACTGCCCGGCCAAGACCAGTGTGTTCTATATACCAAGTTTCATTGTAGTCAAAGCTACAATGTCTCAAAGGAACAAGCAAAAATATTAAATGTTATTAATCTCTTGAAATATACAAAATCATATATAAGTGTTGGCTGACAACACTCTGAATATATCCTCGTAGAAAAAATTAATATACAATAATTTATACCTATTAAAACAACTGGCTAGTTGAAATAATTGTATAAACTGTGTTAAGAGTGTTTCTGTTTTATCACAATGCAAATATCTGTGTTCATCTCTCTTGTCTCTTAGACAAAAACCTATTCTGCTTAGTATTGTAATTATTTATTTACCTTCTTTCTCCTACTATGTCATAAATTCCTACGGCAAAACACAGATTTCAGGAAGAATAATTTAAACATGATTAAAAAGGGGAAATATCAACATCATAGGAGCAAAGAGGTTAAGTTCACAGATGTATATAAGAATACAGTCAATTTCTTGTATTTCACTCTCTGCCTGTCAAACTCAAGAATCAAGAGGCCTGACATGGAAAAAGCCCCATTTGCAGCTCTCTGGCAGCTTTTTTACAGACCGCCCTTTCTGCTTTTCTGCCCTAAGGCATTGTGCCTGTGGCACTTAATCAAAGCAGCAGGGGAAACCCAAGTGGAGACGCAGGAGATCTGAAAGATGTGACAGGGAATTAGAATCTGATACATTCAGTGCATTTAATTTCTACGGCAGGAGGTGCTAGATGAGTTCAGACAATTCTCTATAATCCCAGGAGCCATTAGCCATACTGGGAATGGTCCTTGCTCTTTCGTTTCGCTTTCCACATTCTGCTGGCCAATCTTTTTGGCCACATCTCTGCACATTAGCACAACCTTGGGATAATGAAAAGAGTGCATTAACCCAGCAGCTAAAATGAAGATCTCAGATTTCTGCAGCTAAGTATCTTCATCATGCGTTCCTAAGGGTAATAGTGAATAAAAAGCATATGACCATCTAGGTTCCAAACTGTACCTTAAGTTAAATACTCTATAAAATCTGGCAAATTTTCATTTGGTAATTGCGTTGAAATGACTACAGTAGTTGTGAGCTTTAGAACCCGGGGCATCCTCCTTTTTGCAAAGGGTAAAACATAGATTATAAATTAAGGTAATTAAGTTTACATTGTATTTCTAATAAATCTCTTTTCCCCAAAGCATACTTGAGCCAGGAGTGTTGCCATAGATACAAAAATAGTCTGTCCTCAACATCTCAGGAATGAGCTGCTATGACAATAATGTACAGTCAGAAGCGACTCACTGATTAAAAATCAATCTGGGTGATGCTAATGTAAGGACCAATATAACACGAAAATAGAAAAGAAGTTGTTTAATTTAATTATTCACAATGAGCCATGTGTATTGCTAAAATAATCAATCATGAGAATTGGCACATAATAGTTTATTCTGTCTGAGTGGAAAAACATAATTATGCTGCTTACAGTGGTTGTAAACACATACTACTCTACAAAAATGAGAGATTATGCTACCAAATATAAAAGAAAATTCACTTTACAATGCGTCTAGTCACACAGAAGTACCCAATCTAAATAAGACCTTTCAAAGAAAAGTAAAGAGCAAAGCTTGTTTGGAATTTTCAATATCTTAAACAATCTAATCAAAAGCAAACATTTGTACCTTGCAAACAACCCCTTGCTTCCTTTTCTTGTTATTCCATTTCAGCATATACACATATATGTACATATACACATCACTCAGGCGCACAGACTCAAAGAAAATAAAAATCAAAACAGTCTCTTCTCCTTTTATATGGTTACTCCATTTCTTAGAAAGAACTAAACCTCCACTGCCAATTTCTCAGAATTCAGAGCACAACAAGAGCAGCATAGTGAGGATTCCGGCTCCAGGTCCGGCCATAACCTACATAATCAGCTGCTCAGAGGAGACATCTACGGACAATGAAATAGAAGAGAAAAGAAGACAGCCATCTTGGAAGTGTGGTGACTGGTCGCATCCCTGTCCTTACTAAGTTATCAGTCACTTCTGTATTCTAAAATACCATGTTTTCATCATGGATTTATATAAAGAATTAGAGTTGTGCTTTCAAGAGCAATTTATAAGACACTTTCATTGACTGAGAAGATTGCATTCCTCTCTTAATCCTAATTCTCCTACATACAAAAGTATGTTTTTAAGTAGCAAAAGCGATCTTTCTATTTTCTAGCTTACAAAAGCTATAAACATACATAAATACTATAAGCTATTGGTTTAAAAATGGTACACACTATAGATTACCCTTATTTACAAACGACTATTTCTACTTCAAAGTATAGGCACTGCAAAAGAAGGAACTCATATACTTCACCGCCAGTCTGTATTTTATGAACGTTTATCTGTGACTCTCAGCTCGACATCCTGCCTCTTGCTCACTATATCTTTCCTGCTTTTGTCTAAATGAGCCTCCCAGGAGAAGGAAAAGGTTGTCTTCCTCCAAGTCCCACATCGTAATTGTCACAAAGTTTTCATACTTTGTAATTATGTATTTCTATCATTGGGAGAAAATCACCAGCCAATTTATAAAATCTTGTTTCAATTTAAAAGAAATCAAAATTTCAATTAAGCAAACACTTTGACGATGAAAATTTTAAATTAAAAACTCCATTTATGAAGCAAAACTTAATCCAGGATAGATGTTTCATTAAAAAAAAACCTGGTAATTTTTAAAGAACTACTTGAAAAGATTAATGGCTTATAAGAAGCTATGTGGCTGTCATGTAAAAGAGCTATCTTCTAATGGGAGTATTCAGGTATTTAGCATGCCCATCTTCATTGCAGCATTATTAACAATAGCCAAAAGGTAGACACTAACCACAGGGAAGATTAAACCGTTCTGGAGATGAGCAGTGGTGATGATTACACAACAACATGAAAAGTATTTATGATGACAAAAGTGTATATTTTAAAATTATAAAATATTTTATTTACATTTTACCAGAATAAGAAAAAGTATAACTGTAAAAACTGAATGTTTACGTAATCACGGATGAAGATAACAAATAACTAGATATTCTCATTTTTAACCTATCTGTTACTAAAGAGTGGTTCATTCTACTGCCCTACTTGCTCCCTGGTTAATACCTCCCCAGAGCCCTAAGTTCACCTGATTCTATTTGTTTGGTTGTGAGGTGTGGACTTTATGATGCGGAGACTAGACTCCCAAAAGAATCACTATTTGCTATCTTTAGAAATTCTGACTTCTTCTTGATGTCTAGTCTATGCAACCAAAAATTACAAGTTCCCATCTCAAAGTAGTATTTTATATAAGCATTTTTCTTTTATATAATAACAATTCATATAAACTTTATTCATAACTCTTCACTAGAATTTTTGAAAAATTTTTGATTACTGACTTATTAAATTCATGCTAACATTTTGAGTTCATTATGTTCATGATAAAGCTAAAAACAAAATCAGAATAGCAATTTTACTACTGTTTATAAGGTCTTATTTTAATCTAACTTAATGAAAGTTCCCATTAAGGGAACACATGACAGAGATTTGGGTATATATGTCACAGTGAAAAATATGTAGTCAGTCCATGGCCTAAATTTAAATCTGAGTTCTACCACTCACTAGATACATGACTGAGTAAATTATTTAAATTCTTTAATCTCCATTTCTTCACTAAAAATGTAAGTATTAATACCTAAGAATTATTATGAGAAAAGCACAAAGCTTCTTCCAAATGTCTAACACAGAAATAGCTTAACAACAGCATAGCGTGTAGGAAACAAACACACTGCTGGAGTCAGGTGAGGATGAGAGAAGGGCTCATAGGGCCCCAGCACCTCAATGCTGAATGACATCTGCCTGAGGATGGATGCAAGGGGAGAAGGAGTCACTGTCTCAGTTGTGTACCAACTAGTGAGACCACCAAGCTTCAATACATAGTTCCAAACTCATGGTCATACAGACAATCCAGGTTAAACTCAGTGGGTCATAAACAAAACAGAGACATGGATGTGGGAAAGCAGGGGTTGACAGTGATCCGGAGATAAAGAAAGTAGGGTAAGGATCAGGATGCAATATATAAGACTGTCAAATAACAAATTTAATTAATCGAAAATTATTTGTCTTTTAAAACACTAATTCAAAATACATTTCTCTAGACACTCACACATTCAAACACACACACATATACACACACACGGGTGGATATGTAAGCATGCTTTTTGGACTGTAAAGCATTGTAATATTGAAGCTTATAAAAATAACTTCATACAGTTTGTGATTCTAAAATGAATTTAAACACTGATTAAATTTTATAAGATTTCTTTTGTTTATATCTTTCAAATAACAAAATTTGTAATATGTTAATTAGATTATATTGCACATAAAAATGGGAAGCAAACCAGATGCATATATGTATATATAGAAAACACAAAGTAAGTATATATGCATACATTCCTTTTCAATGTACTATATACAATTTAAGGAAGCTATATAGAAATACAAGGAAAAGGTTGAAAAGTAAACAGGATGTTCCCAGCCACCAACCACAATGCAATGAGAGTAAAAAGGTACAGAAAAGCAGGCACATTTTTAATTGTGTGAAAAATTCACTCAGTTCACATTAATGTAAAAAAAAATTCACCAGCACAGAAGAGTTGGATATTCTCATCTCCTAGGCAAAAGAATTTCTCTAAACAAAACCAAGTTGTTACCAGTGACTACTGCCACCATCACGAAAGATTTTAAAGTATGAAATATTTGATAATGGAATTTCTTCCACAATTTCATTTAAAAGCACAAAAAACTCTATACCATAAATTGTGTGTGTATAAACATAAATAAAAATTAAATTATAATTTATAACACTTGTAAATTTCATCACAGGCTCATGTTTACAACATTGTATTTCCTGGAATCCTAACAGCATAAGACACTGGAGTAGAAGGAGAAAGGGGATCAGTAGTCAAATAAACTGTAGTCTAGAAAATGCTACATTATATAGTTTTAGATTTAAAACAAGACTTACACACAAGGACCTGAAACTTGCTTCAATCAAGGAGAGCTTTTTACATTTATCAACTGATGTTGGTATTTCCCAAGTTCACCTGGCACAGAACTCTTTCTTTCTCAGGAAATATCAAGGAGCCAGTATGTCTCATAACAAGTTACTGTGGGAAAAGTCTAATAAATTATCCATTACATTTAGTAAACAAGCAATTTCATTTGTATCTGTTTCCTCAGAATGTAGTCACTTAAAGAACTGATTAAGCCCCAAATGAATCTATTTTATTTTATGTTGAAAAATATTTATTTCAAGGGTAGCATTTATACTCTTTAGTGAACTGCAGTTCTTTTCAAAAGAAGATAGATGATGGATGGATGGATGGATGGATGGATGGATGGATGGATGGATAGATAGATGGATGATAGATTAGATAGATAGCAAGAAGAGGCTAGATATAATGGGCCAGGCAGTGTTTAAATAAATAAATGCAGTTTCTGTGTGATTATTTCAGGGGTTAAGCTAGTCGGGCAGCTGGGACAAAAAGCAGCCCGCTTCTCCTTACTACAGATTGCGCTTCAATGTGGTAAACTGACTCCATGTAAAACCTTAGAGGGCTTAAAAAGGAATTCTAGACACAAATATAGAGTTTAACACAGCTTTTTGCTGTTTGCTGGTGGGATGCCACAGAGAAATTTTCCTGACTCAGCGATAGCAGAAAAAAAAAAAAAAGCTGTGCCATTTAAAAACGCAGCTTCCTGGGCTGTGCCGCCAGCACAAACTCCAGCTATAAAGCATTTCAATGGCTTTTGTGGGACTGGATGTTTGTGTGCCCGCTTGGGATCGGGAAGAAAGTACTCTGACACCATGCCAATGGCTCAGTGCGCCCCACCTGAGCAGATGGCAAAATCAGGCTTAGGCAGGTGGGAGAACATGGTGATTCCTGCCACCATATAGATGCATACATAGGTAAGTAGAAAGGATAGGTAGGTAGATGGATGGATGGATGGATGAGTGGATGAATGGATGGATGGATGGATACAGAAATAAAGATATTTTATCTCTCACGAACTTTGTGCTGTTTAGTCAAGTTCAAACACCCAGTTTCTCACAGTTGAGAAGAGACAACAATAAATGTGTTCCCCCAAGCTATTGCATATTTTTTCTTGCAATTCACTATGCATTGAGAAAATCTTGCAGCTATGAGCTATTACATAGCTTCAAACACGAGATTATTAAACTTACAGTTTTTTATTAACTGGTGTTAGAAGTCTGAATTTACACAATTCTGCAGAAAGAAAATAAATTTTTACATTAATCCTGAAGTAAAATAATTATTTCATTCTAACACCTATACTGAATATATAGAAAAAACACAAGAATTATTATTTTACCTATGAAGTAAGGCAACTTCTCCCAAGTACCAATAGTTAGTTAGCAAGGACCAATTTCTTATTGTACCAATACTGTGTGGATTATAACCATGTGTCAAAGAATCACACTAAAACATGAACAAAACCAGGAAATACCTTTAATAATAGCTCATTATTTAAGACATTTTCTTCTTCTGAAATAATTTTGGAACACAATTTGCTAGAAGTTGTGTTTTAAAAAAAATAGATGGCATGTTAGATAGCTTTCTGTGAGTTGAGAAATTAAGAGCAATGTCTTAAAAAGTGTAATGAGGCACTCATTAGTTTCTCATTGTGTTAGAGGAAACAAAATAAGCAAGCTACAATTAACTTGAGGATGAAGTGTGAATGTGAATGATTATAGTGCCAGGCTGTGACATCACTTTCTTCCTAGGATTTCTTTTGAAGTTTTAAAGCACATAAAAGTGTAGCAAATGTATGAAATGAAGGAAAAACCACTCTTTTTTCAAAGGACTAAAGGGGAACCAATAAAGGCTGTTAAGATAGAAATAATACTTTTGGTAACTCATGGATATTTAGTCATTCATTTTCCAGTTACACAAAATAAGATGCCTGCTAAAAGAACCAAAAAGATCACTTTACAAATCTATGACATGATATAAGTCACCAGACCATTTTATATAATAATACATAGCAATAATACTTTATAAGAGAAGCTAATTGGATACCAAAAAGGGAAAAAAAAAACTAACAAGAAAGGAGAGAGGAATGTCAATAATTTAGCAAATGAAAAGGAATTAAAGTATTAGGTTCAAGTATTGTAAGATTTTTTTTTAAGTAGTTGTAAATGAAACAAAAAATGGTCTTCACCTGGTAAGTGTGTACTCCCTGAGTCCTGAATGCAAATTCATGGCAGAAAAAGTACCTATGCATCCACGCAATCTTTTGTCTCGACCAATCTTCCATGTTACAAACAGTGGGCTGTAACAGAACATAAAATAGGGTAAATCAGTCAATTCGACCACACCAGCGTTTACTGAGTATTTACCATATGCTAGGTTAGGTGACTGAGATATAAAGACTAAAGACAAGCCCTCAAGGGGTTCAAGATTTAGCTCAGTAACAGTGTTTTCTACATTGTGTTGATATGTCTTCTACACATTAGGTACCAATATTAATGTTTTACCAAGGTATTTTTGTTAATCCTCATCAACAATTTCTGCAGATAGAAGATATTAACTTCTTGTTTAAAGACCAAACATAGTAAAATAAACACTCAAACTTGGTAATGTTGAATACAGAGCTTTAACTCATCACCACTGTCTGCAAGATTCCCTGTTTAAACCTAGATCACTGACTGATTTGTAAGTCTGATTTAGAAAACTGGTAATCAAGCAGCTTTTCTGAAAACACAGTCACTGTTTTTTTTTTTTTTTTTTTCAGAAAACAGTCACTGGTTTGTAGGAAGCCAGCACAGAGGCAGATACAGTCACAGCTAACTAACACAAGGCAGACGAAAAGAAGCATTATAAACCATGCCAAAAATGCCATAAATTAAGCTATAGGGATAGGAAAACATTTCATCAGACCTCATAATCTTCAGTTTGCCCTCGTAAAGTCAGGATGGTTCAGACAGGTGAAGTGAACTGCAAACATTAATTAGCAAATGCCCTTAAAGTCTGAAAAAAATTATGCTGCAATTCAAATAACATTATGTACTCTACATACTTTAGGACATTCTGTGAAAATATAAATACACCACAGGTAAAGGGATCTGTATTACTATGAATATTCACAATAATAGTGGCATAATATATTTCTGCTTTCTAAAATATTTAAATTTATGGGGCTATACTATATTTTATATATTACTCATTAGACAGTAGTGAGTTAAGAGAACTTTCTCACTTTAAAATTAATGTTCTTTGGGAAACAAGATATTACCTTAAAGAAGTTTAACCATCCACTTCAAACATTTAAATTATGGCAAGTTCTGAGAGATAGGTACAATAGCAGACTAGGTCCCAAAACAAATCCCACAGACAAACCAGGGCACACTATGACAATTTCACTTCTTCCACAAACTCAATGTTCAGTAGCACTAAAAACCATGACTGCAGTATCAGGGCAAAGATGACATTCAGGCATCAGATAACTTATACTAAAGGTGTTAAAGTAAATACAAAAAGGACAGCCTGACTTTTCTGCTTTTCAGCTCTTATGTGCTATATAAAAATAATTTGAGATTATAATCATCCATTTGAAAATTTTCCTCTAAGTCCTCTTGATTTGCAGTTCTTAAAAAGATAAAAATTAGGTGGGAATTACACTATAATGATCTCTTTTCATTACTCAGAGAAACACTAGCATCAAAAGATTTATACATTCTTTAAGATAAATTTAACCTCTTTATTTTTCCATTTTCCAACTTTGTGTAGTCCACATCTGCAACCACTCCTATGGACAGCAATATCATCAACTCTTTCTCATCACACTGACTAGACAATATCCCTACAGAAGAAAGGTCCTCTGATAGCTTTGACACAGTGAAGTTAGTCATCCTGTAATCTATATAAATCCCTGCATCCCAAGTACCCTGATGACTTTTCAATAACAGACCAACATCGTATATTCTCATCACCAGTGACTTAAAAAAACCTACAAATGGGAGTAAATTTATTTCTTACCAAAACACTTTAAATGAAAGCAATTATTCACCCCACTTCAATTATTTACCCCACTAGAATACATACATGTCATTCTTATAATAATATAACATCTCAAGTAAATTCTCAAAATATATAGGATAGATAGGAGAACCACACATACTGAACAGTATTCTGAATGATGAAATATTTTGGAAGGTATTCAACCACATGGTGGGGGAAATTGTATGTCATTTATTATGCTATGCTCATCCTTTGGGGAACTGCTAATATACGGCTAAGGGTGCTACAGATTGCATTTTTGCAAGGCAGCCTGGGAAGAAAAGGCACTTCACAATAACCCAGGGCATGTGGATATGAAAAATTGTACAGGGAATGGGTAGTCTGACAACTTGCTGTGGTCTCTTTCAGATGGAACATTCTTTGGATTTTTAACATTACTGAGTATGTGTTCTTAAAAGTTCTCATAACAGGTAAAGTGGATGATGCAAAATTATCTGTTATTTCCTATTTTTTCCTGCCCTAAGCAATACCCACTTTGAGAGTTCAGATTGCAGTAAAGCAGGCTGTCAAGAAGGGGAGGAAATGACACCCCTACTGAGATGTTTGAATACGTAAGAATTCAGACATTTAATAGACATTAGAAAGTTTTTCTGTAAATGTCTGGGTCTTTCACATGTCATTTACAAATGTACATCCAATATCTTTTATCTTTTTCTTTTTTTTTTTTTAAAGTGTTCACAGACCTAAAAATAAAGTGTCTAAAAGCATCGTTTAATAGGGGGAAAAAAGAATCTAGGTATTTGAGCATTTTAAAATAGATAGATACACAACAAACCAGTGAGCCCAAAGGTAGCATCATGTGCATAACAATGACACTATCCAGGCAATGCCTGCAGGAACATTCAATGCGTAGTACCTAAAAATAGTAACAACATATTTTCATTCCAAACAGAGGAAATGAATAGGTGATTTTATTCTTAAATATGGTATTAAAACATGTATGAGTTCGCCAAAGTACATAAGCTAAGCCATCAGTATAAGCAGAATCGGATCAAAGGGAAAAGGGGGGTTCTGAGCCTGCTGAGAGGAGCTATTCAATGACAAGGAATAAAGGAAAATAGTTCATAGTAAGGCAAAGATTGAATGTTTTTGGAAAATGCTTTTGCCATATGGTTTAAGGCCACCTACATACATTGAAAAAAATACTACAAACTACAAGAAGGATCAAAAATGAGTTGAAATATTAATAAAAATATTTATCTGAGGGTAACCAGATGTAGCTTTTAAAGGAATTATCCTACTTCTGAACATTTTGTACCGTATGTTCTGAGAAATATTTGGAGGAAAGTAAACCCTATCTCCCCAAGCCTGTACATAGAAACAGGAAACAACTACCTACTCTGGGTGAATCCTCACTGCCAATTGGCAGCCAGTACTGTCAGATCAAAAGTGGCTCTCAGAAATGTAGCTGTTATGGAACAATAACGGTACAAAGAGCAATATAAATCTGTACAGGATTCTCCTGGTTTCATGCCCTCTTCTAAGACGGTCTATTGATTTAAGCCACAACACATTAGAAATGTGTTTGTAGGACTGGAATACAATTACATGAGACAATGAAAAAGATGTATCTACTTAACAATAGTGTACCGTAAAGCCTACCTCTCTGCAAAACCAGAAAATGGTAAGTTTAAAAAGCATAGTCCATGGTGAATTCTCACTTCTGTTTAGAATGAAGCTTACAAGTAACAGCAGCAACACAATAATATAAGCCATACCTACTTGCTATGGACATCCAACAAGATATTTATTTTAGAGGCAGATAAAAAGAAAAAGAGGAAAGCCCTGTATGTTAGTTTGTTTCTTACACCACCAAATAATGATTGTCAAGTGTCCTTGGTCTCATCAGCAACTTAGTTCAAAAATCCAATTATGCTCCTTATACCATGCAACTAAACTCCAGGATGTAGGAAGTTTGAGTAAAAATAAAAATGATGGTGCCTTCTTTCCACCACTAAACTAAGAAATTTTTCTTCATATTTCAATGAGAAGTTGTGTGTTTCCTTTCCAAGCCATATAAATTACAGTTTTTACAAGTATAAAATATGCCAAATATTATTACATCCTGAATTAGTCAGCAAGGGCTGCTATAATAATTATCATAGGCTGCATTGCTTAAGGAAACTTTACTTATAGCTTTATGAGCTAAAAATCTCATGATCCAGGTTATAATCAACTTCAGTTCTTCAAGAACCCTCTTCCAGGCTTATAGAAAGCTACTTTGTCCTCACCCGCCATTTTCTGTGAGCATGGTTAGGCAGAATCTCCAAGATAGTGAGTACAGCTGTCATGCAAATTACCACAGGGTAAGAAAATTCTATGGATTCTACACAGTTCACCATATAGATGAGCAGAAGGACCGGTCTCCTCCCATCCCTCCATCTCCGCTTCTCAGCAGTGGAAAGATTAGCTGAAAAGTTGACAGGATGCAGTAGAAATGCCAGACCATCAAGAACAGCAGTTCTCAACCTATCTAATCTGCAACCCTTTAATACAATTCGTCATGTTGTAGTGACCCCAACCATAAAATTTTGTTGCTACTTCATAACTGCAGTTTTGCTACTGTTATGAATCACAATGTTAATATCTGTGTTTTCCAATGGTTTTAGGTGACCACTGTGAAAAGGTTGTTTGAACCCAATGGGACACAAACCACAGTGATCTAAGAAAGATCAACACCAATTTACAAGTTTTTAAACTGATCCTATTATAAACCCAGAGCAAAGCCTACTATTTCATTCTCGATGGATTACCAACAGAAGGATGGCTTACTAATACCCTTTCTACCTCCCCCTGCCTTCTCATTTCATGTTCTCTTGTATCTATGCAGCCATCATGAAATCCAGGTCTTCTGTCTATTCTCCACAAACTGTTCACTGAATGAAAATTTCCACTTACATGTATTTGATGATTATTCAGCTAGGGATGGGATCTGATCATTTAATTATGCAATTTATATTATGGAATGAATAATGCTTAGATTCTAGATAACCTGAATCTCAGAGTGACTGGAAATGAGAGAAAATAGGCTAAACTGGAAGAGACGGGGAGAGAAGGTAAGGTTCAAATGCATTTGACACTTTTTTGTTCACACCATTTTTATTATAGATGAAAATATACTAAACAACAACCAAACACCATAGCTTTATACTACACTCTCCCTTCAACCTCTGTATGTAGTCTGAGAAACTAAAGCCATACAGCTAGACAGCATGGATAGTATAGAAGAGCATAAATATCTAAAACTGAGAATCAAGAATTACTTTATTCTAATACTTTTTGGTTTAGTCTTCACAGAGATAAAATAATAACAGCATTATATGTTTCCCCCTTCCCATTTCTATATTTCTAATTTAGGTGGTAAATGCCAGAGGAAGGAGAGGTAAAGTCTAACAGAGCTGGAAATTCTGAATTCTCTTTATAATCAAGTCTAATCACACTGACATAGTTACCCCCAATCAAATGCATACTTTAGATTACCCTGATTCTGCCAATTGTTGAACTGAAGGACCCATTTCTTCCCCTTAACAAGACTAACTCAACCATTTTCAGCAAACTTCTTTAAAAATTCAGTTTCAGGTCGACAAGCTGTCTTATTTTTTATTACAGTCCAATTTAGATAAGAATGATTACCTAGACTGGAAAAAATAACATACCTGTACACATTTTCTTTCCCTAATTTATATTGCAGTGGGCACTGAATTTAATACATGGTAACAGTCTGAAAATGGACTAGCTATGGCTTCTTTCCTAACAAGTGGAACACACCACAATTTCTATTACTTACGTATCTAATGCACTAAGTTTAGGTGACAATTTACTACAGATTTCAAAAATGAAATAATTTCCATTTGAATTTCCTACTCTGAAAACATTTTTCTCAAAGAGCTTTAAATCTTGCAACTCAGCTTTTGCTATGAAAAGGGTTATTTAAATATGAAACAGACCAAGCAAAAAGGGACTTTATTATTGACATCTGAAGATGCCTTGGCATGAACAAAATTAAGAAAAAGAAAATTAGGTCCAGAAGTTTTAGAAAGAATATTAATGGACACAGTTAGTGGATATAGTCTCCTCTTATTTCTTTATACTACTAAAGATTTTTATGGGACTTTGCTTTGGCACTTTCTTGTGACTCAGTATGCAGCACAATCAGGAAAGCCAAAACACTTTAAAGAAAACAACAGAAACAACTAAAGAATGGGACTTTGTGTCTATATTTTTACCTCCTTGATTAATGATCTATACTTAACCATCTTGTCCTTGCTGTGGAGCCCACTCAAGAGAAATGGAGTTGATAGGAAACAAACACGCTGATTAATTTAAACACTAATGTAAAATGAGCTGGAAAATCATTTTAGCTTCTTCATCCTAGATTTTATCTTCTTTCTGATTCCATGGAAATCTGATGAACTGTATCAGCTTAATAAGTAAGACCCCATAATAAAACTGATGCATTTGTTTCTCATGTACTTTCTGGATTTAGCAAGGTTAACTGTTTGCATTTTAAGATTCTTCCTTGAGTGCATGCTCTCGCAGAAGACAAGAACTGGAAAGACAGCTTGAGAGCAGAAAATCAGCAAGACTGTCTCATTTTAGAGAAAAGCAGATTCCAGGGACAAAGCAGACAAATGGCACTATAGTTGTCTTCTCCTTCTTTTGTTTTTAACCTTTCAAGGAACAGTTGAAACTCCCAAAACTTCTACCATGAACTACATAAGAGGTTGAATGTATGTGTATATGTGTGTGCATGTACGTATGTGTGCATGCACGTGTGGTATTGAGGACTGAATCCAAGGGAGGTGTGTGTGTATGGTGTTGGGGATTGAACCAAAGCCCTCATAGAAGTTAGGTAAACACTCTATCTAGCCTTGCCAGGCCTGCAGTGTTTCTATAGATGGAATTGTTATCTTTCTTCCAAACTGCTTCTTAAACATCACTTTTACCAAAATATAATTTACATGCAAAAAATTACCAGGATCAAGTGTAACATTCAACAAACTATGGCAAATGTACACATATATGTAAGTTGAATCACAGTCAAGGTTTGGAACTTTTACTATTATCCCAAAGAGTTCCCTCATGCTCTTTAGTAACAGCTTCCTTTCTTGAAATAGACCCTGGCAAGCACCAATCTACTTTCTACCACTGTAGTTTTGCCTTTTCTAGAATTTCATACAAACCATCATCCTATCTACCATCCATTTTTGTCAGTATTCTTTCACCTAACATGCTGCTCTGCATATCTAAGCATCTTGTGAGCTCATTATTATTGCTTAGAACTCCACTGAATGAATACACCAAAAAAAAAATGTATCCAGTAAACTGCTGATAGATATGTAGGTTGCCTTTAGTTTGGTGACAGATACGTAGGTTGCTTACAGTTTGGTGATGGGTATGCAGGTGGCTTCCTGCTTGGAACTATTACAATTAAGGACACTGATATTATTTCTCTTCAACTTTTTAACAGCTTTAGCGGGTTTTTTTGTGTGTCTGTGTTTGTGTGTGTATGTAAATATTCCTCTTTTTTAAAATAGGGTTTTTACTTAGCACTGTGCTACCAAGACTTAAGGTTGAATTTGAGATTCTGCAGGCTAAGACTCTCAATTAGCTGGGATTATAGGCACATATCTTCTAGTCCAGCAACAATAAACACATTTAATACACATAATTTAATGAGTTTGTATAGTTGCAAACAACTATGATACTACCATCACAATGAAGGAAATAGACATTCATCAGCTCCTCCCAAACTGCATCCTTTTAGCTTTGTTTTGTACTGGGGATACTTAACATGATATTTAACTTCATCAATTTTGATATAAGCATACTATATTAAATTAACTAAAGGACTACACTGCATAGATTTTTACAGCTTATGGAAAGTGTAACTATAACTTAACACAGAGAGAACAACCCTTCCAGTCCTGCTGTAAGCTTCTAGTAAGTATTATTACAGACTTCTCACATAGGCATCATCACGCAGTGTTTGTAATCATGCAAAGTTTGTCCTCCTATGGCTGTTTTATTTCACTTAGCATAATGGTCTCCAGAATAATCCACATTGGTGTAAATGCCCGGATTTCTCCCATTTTAAAAACTTCCATTTTAAATAACATTTCCTTTATTCGTTTATTGTTACGAGTTATTTCCATACCTTAGCTATTGTGAATAACGACATAAAGCGTACTAGACTGGGGATAAGCCCTGAGCTCCCGTTTTCAATTCTTTTGAATATGTACTCAAATGTAAGACTGCTGGAACACTGTGGTGATTTTGAATTAAAAATTGTCAGCAATTCCTACACTGTTTTCCATGGCTGCTGCACACCAACAGGTTCCAACATCATCTGCCTCATTGTCCTCTATATTCTGAGTTTGGTTTATTTGTTCTTTAAACATTTGATAGGATTTACCATTAAAGATATCATAAATATATAAAAATATAGTTTTAATTGTTGAATGGTATTTAATTGTACAGTCTTTGACAGATGCCAAACTTCAGATTTCCTAGTTTTTCTGTCCATTTTGATCAATTGTACCTTTCAATGAATCTTTTCATTTATCTACATTGTAGAAATCCCTGGCATAATATTCAGCAGAATATTCTCTTATTCTTTCAATGCCTTTAAGAGCTTTAGTAAGATCTATTACATTGTCTCCAACAATGGGTATTTCTGTGAACGTGTCTTTTCTCCCTTTTAATCTTTGTAAACAGTCTAGCTATAAGCTCAGCAATTTTATTGCTCTGTGTGCTGATACCTGCTTTGTATTTTGCCTGTATTGCTTGTTCTCCATTCACTCGGTTTTACTTTTCTACATTTCTCTTATTTACATGGAGGGATCTGCACTTGTTCATTAGTTTCTAAAGAAGTTGGTTGACTTTAGATTTTCCTTTTGAAGTTGTTTCTATTCACCCACATCTCATAAATTTGCATATGTTGTATTTTCATTATTATTTATCTAAAATATCTTCTAACTTCTCTTATGATTTTTGGCTCATTATCTTTTTAGATGTGTGTTAAAAGCTAGGCATGGAAGCTCATGACCATATTCCCAGCACTCGCGAGGCTAAAGCAAGAAGCTCATCATAAATTCAAGGCCAGCTTTGGCTACATAATAAGTTCTAGGCTGGCTTGAATTACACCGTGAGACTGTCTCAGAACAGCAATAACAACAACAAATATACTGTATAATAGCTTAGTATTTGAACAATTAAAGATACTTTTGATACTTCCAATTTAATTTCATTTTTGTCAACGAACATACATTATATGAGCTCCTTGTTAAATGTGCTAAAAGTTTATTTTATGGTTCATACTAAATGTAACATGAATTTAACAAGAAAATATATTCTAGCAGTGTTGTGTCCAATGTTTTATATATGTCAATTAGATTCAGTTAGTTGTGTTATCTGCCTTTCATCTCCTCAATTAAGGTTTAACCACTACATCTACTTCTACCAAACACCAAGTTAAGATAGCTAAAATATCCAATTTTGATGACAGTTTTGTCTGTTTATCTTATCAGAGTATGCTTATTTTCCATGTTTGACTTTCTGTTAGGGGCATATTTCTGGTCATTGTCTTCTTGATGAATTGATCAGTTATCATAATAAAATGGCCAGTCTTATTCTTGGTAATACCACTCTTACTAAAGACTACTTCATCTCACATTAATATGGGCATTCTGGTTCCTTCGTGGTTAATGTTCACATTATCTTTCCGTATTCTTGCGTTTAATGCATATTTATTCTTAAAGTTAGTTCTTATCTACAGTATATTATTAGGTCTTGCAGTTTTGCAACCTTTAAGTTCAGTGGCTGCATTACTTATATCTAACTTATTGGTATGGTTCCATTTAAGTTTACCATATCTATATTTGTGTGTGCATACATGTGTATGTGTGTATATGTGTTATGTGCATATATATGTGAGGTGTTGGGCACTTGCATATCTGGTGACAAGAGGCTGAAACTGTGTGTCACCAAATCTGGAGCTCACCATTTCAGTTAGATTGACTCGCCAGTCAGCCCTAGGACCTACCTGTCTCTGCTTCCATCAGGTATTATTCTCCTTCTAAAAGATGCCATTAATGTTATTTACAGTTGAGGTGTGCTAGTACCTACTCTTTCTATTTTCATCTCAAAACACCTCATTTCAACCCTCACTTCTTTTTTGCCTTAATTTTAAAGATACTTTCATTATCTATGGATTTTGCAGTCAGAAGTACTATTTGGTTTTACATTTTGTTTTGTCTCCTCACTTTAAGTCCTTTAAGGGTGCCAGTGTGTCATCTTCGTCAATGTCTTTGATGAGAAGTAAATGGCTCTCCCTGCTCTTAGTATGTTTTTGTTTTTCTCCAGCAGCATTTAAAATGCAATCACTGCTTTTAACAAGTTGATTATAATTGTTCTAATCTTGTTTTCTTTGTAGTTTTTCTGTTGCTGGTTGCTAAATTTTTCACATCTATGGAGAGAAGTCTCCAAAGTTTTCAACATATTTGAAATTTTATAGTCATTACTTCACTATTTTATTCTGCTTCTTTTTCTCTTTACTTGACTCCAGTTACATGGCATAGAAATCTGCTTGATACTATCTCACTGTTCTTTGAATCTCCCCCCAAACTGGGCTATTATGTCTAAAATTGGACAATTTCCACTCACATATTGAAATTCATTAATCCTTTTTTCTGTAATGTTTAATTTGCTATTTATCTCAAGTAAATTTTCATTTCATATGGTATACTTTCCCCTCCAGAAGATCTTTTTGATTCTCTACAGTCATTTATTTCTTTGTTATAATTATGCTTTTCTTTTAATCATCAAGGTATTTCCAGAGTTGCTTTAAAGTCCTTTGTTAATTAACTGCCACAATTTCTGGTTCTCTTTCTATTGACTTTCTCCTACTTACAGCTCATATTTCATTGTTTCTGAGAAGATCTAATAATCTAGGGAGGGCAATGGACCTTTTAATAATTACATTTTTGAGTATCTGGATTTTGCCTTAGTCCTGTGGACAAACAGTTAAATATTTTAGAGAGACGTTTTTCAAGGTGTGGTTTTGTTTTGTTCATCTGGGATCAGAGTAGCCTTACTCTAGGGTTAATTTAAGTCTGCTAACATGCTAAGATCACTCTTGGGTCTCTACTGTATGCACCTGATATTAGATAGTTTCTCATAATTCCTGGTATAGGAGCTCAGATGTCCTTTATGACACATGCTCAGATTCACATTTCTGCAGAATTTTGGAGTTATTTCTGTGAGTGGCTCCCCATCTCGAAAAATCTCTTCTGCCAATCCCTCTATCTACTCCTCCCTGTCTCTTAAATTCAGCAAGACCTCAAGCTCATTGACCTTGAAAGTCCCATTTTGCAGACAAAAGTCAGGGTGACTGTAACACTCATTCCACTCATTCATTCCCTTTCTTTCAAAGATTGCAGCCTGTGTGTAATGTCTGAACACGAGTTTTTTTCCCATACATTTTGTCTGGTTTCCAGTTGTTATGGGAGATAAGACTTGAAAAATAAGCAGTCATGTATCAGTTACTCTTTCATGAACAGAAGTGAAAATCTCGAAACCTTTCAACCCTGAGTCACTTTAAGGATCAAACTCTGGTAGGGTTCACATCAGAAATGTGGAAAAACTTGCCACACATAATAGAAGATTACTACCAGCAGGAAAATGGCTCAGGAAGCAGAAGGCAAAAGGGACAAATCTCTTCAGCTTTGGCAGGTGTTGAAAAATATTAAGTGACTCAACCAATTTCAGGGGCAACACACTGCTCAGACCTAAAGGTTAGAGATGTCACTGTTAAAAATTTCACTTTGAAAACTCTAATGTCCAAAGTAATGAAAGAAAGGGGGGGAAAGCCAAAGCACTCAGGTAGAAACTGAACTTGACAAAAGTGTCAGTTAACAGTCACACTGATATTCCCTTCAGTCTCTGCTAAAAATAGACTACTTTTTATTCTCCTTCCATGAGTTAGAAAACAAAAACAATCTGAACAATCATATTTATAATACATGACATACTTGAAGATGTTCTCAGTAATCATGAACAATGTCTGATGTATATGCTATATGATGTATTTACTCTATTTTTTAAACAGCTATTTTAGCTGTAACTATTTAAAGTCTTACATTACAGCTACTTACTTCATTGTGACGAGAGATAACACTAAATGTATCAATTTTACTAGTAGAAATCTTGCAAAGGCAATGTAATATCCATAAAGGAACCTAAGGACAAGAACTCCATATGAAGAGAACCAAATATACAAAGCCCTTTATCACAAAACAGAAATAAAAACCAGAATGAGATAATATCATTAAATCATTATATCCAAAAAGTCATTTAAAAAGTACCCCTACTACCACATCAGACAACACTATGACAGTTCAATATTCATAGAATAACATGAACTATTTTCTAACTGTGGAGACAAAGGACAAAGTGAATTTCTACAAAAAATTAGGATAGCAATAAGAAAGTCAATGCAGACATTCAAAAGGAAACCAAAATCCATAAATGACAATGGCAAAGAACTCCAGGCAGTAAGATGGCAAAATGAGGATACCTGTTTTTGTATACAGCAGCCTTTTTGTTTTACCCTTCTCTGTAATGGACCTATATAATTGTCTACTTCAAAGCCTGCATCTCTGTAAACAAATCAAATAGAAGCCAAACAAAGGGGCCAAGTCCCCTGGGAAAATAACAGAGAAAAAAAAAACCAAAAACGACAAAAAAAAATCAGTAGTTTTACTAACAACCTCTAATACAACAACTTGCTGCGTGTATTTAAATGCTTGGGTTTAAAAAGTCTCCAACTAAACTGGTAGGTAATGGTGAAATAGAGATTCGTATATTGTCTAGGAATGAAAGCAATAGCAATAAGAGAAGAAAGCACAATTTTTCAGGCCTGAAGGCATAGACATCTCAATTATTCAAAAGACTAAGGCAGAAGAAGTGCAAGTTCTAGGTCTGCCTGGGCTCCAGTGAGTTCAAGAGCAGCCTGAGTAACTTAGTGAAAACCGTTCTTAAAATAGAAGGTAAAAAGAGAGAGAGAGAAAGAGAGCTGGGAATACAATTCTGTACAGCATGCTGGCATCCAGTATCAAAGAGGCAACAGGCAAGCAAAAAAGCGAGGGAGAGACCATGAAACGATCTCTTCTTCAATGGAAGGAAATGAAGCAATGGCAAAATTAATTAGGCATGAAGAACTAATTCATTAGAAATAAAACATTAGAATTAAGTTAAATTCAAACTGTTTTCTGTGGGAACACATTTGTAATTTTCTAAAGTAAGAGTACAATTTCCAAATGATTGTTTTACTTAAAATAGTTCTTGTAGTAGACTGCAAAACTATATAATACATAAAAGTGTCTAGCCCAATGAATGATTCAATGAAAGGTAGCTTTCTTTACACCATCAATATGTCTGGGGAGAATAGATTCAATTAGAGAAATCAAGATTGTAGCGTTTTATAAAAACAAATATAGCTCTTTTGGGATATACTGACATCTGTCCTTCTCCACTTTTCTCACTAAATAAAATAGGACTTTAATGTACAGGGTAAATAATAGATTAGAATAGCTGGTAATCAGAGCACCAACTTTATATGGGGAGAATGGTACTGTGCACTGAATCTAAGACTTTGTACTGAGAAAGGACTTTACTGTTGAAAAGTAGTCTTCAACGTGGAACTGAATAGTTGTTCTTTGAGGAGAATACCTAAAATCTGAAACTAACGAAGATAAAGCCATACCAAAAAATATCAAAATAAACATTAGAAAATTAAAAACTCATTACAAAAAAATGTTCTAAAGATAAAAATCTGGAAAAAATTACAGTACAGTAATAGAAATTTGATTGGATAGTAGTATAAATTGTCTCACCGAGGGAAAGGATGGAATGGTTATAGAACATGTGTATTCACTATGAATTTAATCTACGTTGATTGGCTGTACATTATTTATAATACAGAAAACTAAATAGATGAAACTACAAACCTTCCAAAACGAAGCACAGAAAACTTTATTATTTTTTAAGTGACAATGTTTTCTCTTTTTTTTATTACAAGAAAAATTTACATTTACTCCCCTTGTTCCCGGCCCTCGCGCTCCCCACCTACCCCACC